>JBBPTN010000049.1:0-91862 GCA_038094075.1 Xerocomus spinulosus | reverse complement strand
TATGCAAAGATCATGATCAACCCCAAAAAACGAGATACATGAGGTCATGAGCAAATTCTCACGGCGCGAAATATCGCGACATCACAGCCACAATTTCCAGTCCCAGTGACCTTGTAAACAAGGTAACGTACATAAAACGACCATTAACAACAACCGAAGATGACCCGAAGGTACTAGTCCTTGACTAACTTGAATAAGTTCTGCGCTGTCACCTAGAAAACTCGAGTGCACAAATTCCCGTATGAAGACCTCGATGGACAAGGTCGATTGCGAACGAGTCGCCCTCTTCCGAGATGTTCAACCCAATCCTCCACGCTCGAATATGATTCATACTATTCGATCACTGACAATCGCAGGGTTCTTGAGCCTTACTCTCTTAGTTCATCACTACTGGCCAGAATATCTTTTTCGTAGTTGCATTCATGGACTACGGAGCGAGCCAATCCTTGTGTTTGACGACCTCTGTCCCCAGGTCGTGGCCCTCACTTCATCGGAACATGAATCGCTACTGAGAAGCCTCGATGACGAGTTTGGTTCGGAAGAGTTCAGGCTCAGAGCGTACGAGTCGTTGGGCGGTGCTGTTCGTATCCCGTGAGTATTTTCTGTCCCCGCCTTCTGTTGCACTAACCGTCCTAACACGCACATTTCAGCACAGTGGCCTATGATAATCGTCCGACAGACGATCCACAATGGGAGATTATGGGTGAATTCCACAACTACCTCGAGTCACGTTTCCCAAAGGTGTAAGTGTAATGCAAACTCGATACCTATGGATTCGATGTGTTAATATTGCAGGCATGCGAACCTCAAGCGCACTGAAGTGAACAAATACGCCCTGTTGTATGAATGGAACGGAACCGAAGATGTTAAACCTCTACTGCTTGCTGCCCACATGGACGTGGTCCCTGTCAATCCAGATACCTACAACGACTGGATTCACCCCCCATACTCTGGATATTACGACAGCGAATTTATTTGGGGAAGAGGAAGTAGTGACGATAAGTCGTCTCTCATCGCAATCTTGTACGTGCGGGCTGTGTGGCTACCAGTTGTACAATGACTTGATGGGATTTAAGGACCACCGTCGAAACACTACTGGAACGTGGACTCGAGCCTTCCCGTACGATTCTCTTGGCCTTTGGTATTGATGAAGAGATCGGGGGTCGTCAAGTAAGTTGTGCTCCCTCTTGAATCTGCTTTCTGTGTCGAGGACATTGCAGGGAGCACGTGAAATTGCACGTCATCTTCTTGAAACATATGGTCCAGACTCATTGGCCATGATTGTCGATGAAGGGGGTGCGTCGTATCGTTGTGTTGGCCGGAGCTATCTACTGATGTGGTGAACAGGAGGGATGACCGACCGTGATGGAATATTGTTCGCATCGCCTGCAGTTGGCGAGAAGGGTTTGATGAACATCCGTATGGACGTATTTACACCTGGTGGACACTCTAGCGTACCCCCAAAGCATACTGTAAGACATCTCTCCTTTCTGTATTTCCAGATTACCGATGTCAACCCATAGGGAATCGGTATCCTGGCTGACCTCATCACCGAACTAGAGGCTCATCCGCACCAACCTGTGCTAATCCGGGGAGGGCCATACTACCAGAGTTTAGAGTGCCGCGCAAAATACGAGGCGGGCTTTCCAAATTCGCTGAAGAGGCTCTTGTTGGATTCACAGACTAGCGACGAGAAGCTGCGAGAACTCGGAGATCACCTTAGGGAATTTGACCCGTCTTATTATGTATTTTCGGGGACGACTCAGGCAATCGGTGTGTTTCATTCGACACGTTTACTTTCATTTTTGTCACTGATTCTTGTGGCAGATCTCATCGGCGGAGGTGTGAAAGTGAACGCTCTTCCCGAGGTTGCATGGGCGGTCGCGAACCACCGTATTGCCACTGATAGTTCACCCACTGAGCTTATCAGTCGTTTCACCGATATCACACTCCCCGTTGCGGCGCGACACAATATGGTTCTTGAGGTGTTTGGAGAGATGCTGGGATCGCCCGGTTTTTCGGCTGGGACCATACGTCTTTCCGATTTTAATAACAACGCCTTTGGTCCCTCACCGTTGACGCCGACGAAGGGCAGTGGACCTTACACGCTTTTGTCAGGAACGATTCTGTCAACCATCGAGACCCATCTCCGCTCTGACAACGTCGCAAAGTCTGCTGTTGTCTCCCCCGGACTCAATCGTGGTTTGTTTCCTTTTACACTCATGCAGCTCTGAAATCAGGCTAAGTTGTATTATAGGCAACACAGGTAAGCAAAAGGCATCGTGGTGAATATGAAGATGTTGAGGCACGCTTGGTATGACCTAGACACGAGACACTACTGGGACCTCACAAGACACATCTTCCGATACAATCATCTGAACAACCGTGATAATCAAGGAATACACACCGTCAATGAAGGTGAGACTGCGTCTACTTTTCTGATACTGGATGACACTTTGCAACAGCCATCCGAGCGGAAGCATTTTTGGAAGAAATCCGTTTCTTCACACGGCTTATTCTCAATGCAGACAGAAGTGATTTATTGGAATGAGTACCACTTGGGCCAATGGTGAGACATATTTCATGTATTGTATATAACCTGTAGATCTCTGTGGCCTGGTAGCGGAATGATCAGGGCAGCGGACAATTTGTACATGTTTGTACATGTCCTAGAATTCTAGCACGCGTCTTTCTGCAACGTTACAGTACCATCACCATCTGTTATGCCTGACTCACCAAGACCTGTTGACTCACCGTGCCAAAGGAGGTTCTTCAATAATTCGCCGACTTGGCAGAGGAAGAAATTTTCTGAAGGAGGACGAAACCGAGCTTTCGGTGGATGAAATGAAGGAACGCAAGATCATGCGACTCCTACTGACTCAGATCAAGAATGGCACGCCACCTGTCCGAAAGACTGCCCTTCGTCAAATTACGGATACAGCTAGCGAGTTTGGTGCAGGCCCACTCTGATAAAATCCTTCCGCTTCCCATGGAACGCACGCTGGAAGACCAAGAGCGACATCTTTTAGTCAAGGTCATTGACCGAGTCCTATACAAACTGGAAGACCTCGTCCGTCTTTACGTGCACAAAATCCTCGTTGTCATCGAGCCTCTGCTCATTGATGAAGACTACTACGCTCGTGTCGAAGGCCGCGAAATCATCTGCAACCTCTCCAAAGCAGCCGGATTTGCCCACATGGTCTCTACCATGCGGCCCGATATTGATCACGCGGACGAATATGTTCGTAATACGACTGCTCGTGCATTTTCCGTAGTCGCATCTGCTCTTGGTATTCCCGTTCCTCAAAGCAGTCTGTCGCAGCAAAAAGTCCTGGCAGGCACGTCACACCGGACCTCATCTGCGAAACTGCCCACGGGCTCACGGACGAGCAGCGAAAGTGCGGACGATGACTGCGCTTGGTCTCGCTGCCTTGGCTGAAGCAGTGGCACCCTACGGTATCGAGTCATTTGATGAGGTACTCAGACCCCTTTGGCTAGGTATCCGTCTACACCGTGGCAAGGGTCTCGCCGCCTTCCTGAAGGCGATTGGCTTCATCATTCCTCTTATGGACCCTGAATACGCCTCTTATTATACAAAGGAAGTCACAGTTATTCTCATCCGCGAATTCCAGACGTCCGATGAAGAGATGAAGAAGATTGTGCTCAAGGTGGTCAAGCAATGCCCCGCTACTGAAGGTGTCACTGCGCAGTACATCAAACAAGATATTCTTCCCGACTTCTTCAAGTCGTTCTGGGTTCGGCGGATGGCACTGGACAGACGCAATTATCGGCAGGTTGTGGAGACGACTGTAGAACTTGCGCAAAAAGCAGGCGTCTTGGAGATCGTTGGGAGGATAGTCAACGAGCTGAAAGACGAGGCTGAGCCGTATCGAAAGATGGTTATGGAGACAATCACCAAGGTCGTCGCCACTCTCGGTACCTCGGATATCGACGAACGGCTCGAGGTCCGTCTTGTTGACGGTATAATTTATTCGTTGCAGCAGCAGACGACCGAGGATCCGGTCATGCTGGATGGTTTCGGTACGGTCGTCAATGCCCTCGGCATCCGCGTCAAGGTATCTCACGCAGATCGCCTCAACCATTCTCTGGCGTTTCAACAACAAGAGTGCCAAAGTACGTCAACGAGCGGCCGACTTGACCACGCGACTCGCTGTCGTCATCAAGCAATGTGGAGGATCAGCTTCTGAGCAAGCTTGGTCTCGTCCTGTTCGAGCAGCTTGGTGAAGAATACCCCGACACGCTCGGTAGTATCATTGCGGCCGAGAGTGCAATCGCTAATGTCGTTGGTATGACTCGGATGAATCCCCCAGTCAAGGGTCTCTGTAAGTGCTCGTAAGTGCTCTGCGTTCCGTGACTGATCGTGTATTGCAGTACCGCGAATGACACCAATTCTCCGTAACCGGCATGAAAAGGTGCAAGAAGCATCTATCAACTTGATTGGTCGTATCGGTTAGTCCTATCACTCTGTTCGATATCATTGATACTGATGTATATCATTAGCTGACTGCGGAGCTGAATTCGTCCCAGCAGAGTGGATGCGTATTTGCTTTGAGCTCTTGGACCTTCTGAAGGCACACAAAAAGGGTGTTCGACGAGCTGCCGTCAACTCATTTGGCTATATTGCGAAGAGTTTGGGTCCTCAAGACGTGTTGTCGGTTCTCCTTACCAACCTTCGGTCACAAGAGCGTCAGAGCCGTGTCTGTAGGACCGTCGTGATTGCGATCACGGCCGAGACTTGCGGACGTGAGTGACCCAGTCTCTCTGCTTTCTCTAAGCTAACGTTGTTCTTTAGCTTCCATGTGTATCCCTGCAATCCTCAACAAATACCGGACTGTAGAACTCAATGTACGGACAGGCTGTCTCAAGGCGCTGACTTTTGTTTTCGAATACGTTGAGCCTCAATCTGCTTACTACGTCGATTCGGTGGTCACGATGCTTGAGGACGCTCTTACCGACCGTGATCTCGTCCATCGTCAGACGGCAAGCGTCATCGTGAAGCATCCGGCTCTTGGCGTGGCAGGCCTCGGCTGTGAAGACTCGATGCTCCATCTGATGAATCTTGTATGGCCAAACTGTTTCCTTACGTCATTGGAGGGGTCATGGAGGCAGTTGAAGCGATGCGCGTCACGTTGGGCCCCGGCGTTCTCTTCAGTTATACACTCCAAGGCTTGTTCCACCCCGCACTTGAAGTCCGTGAGGTATGTCCATTTACTTCTTTGCACCACATGACCATGTACTCACCATCGGACACTCGCTAGGTACAACTCGTTGTATCTCGGCGCTGCGGACGCAATGGTCCCATTCCACCCTGATCTCGGAGAGCTCAGCGTGGGTCGAAATGTTTATGATCAGCGAACACGTTTTCAACATGATGTAATTATACTTCCGCATTTCACGCTTGGACGACTGTACAACTATCGTAACATCCTAGACTTGGTTCACGCTGTGCCTTCAGGATCTGGTGACTGGAATTCTACTTGGTGCCGTGAATTGGGGAGATCGTCATCAATGCTTTTCACAATGTACGGGTTCGAAATCTTTCCAAGTGATTGAATGTGTCATGCACATTCCTCTCCATTGTGATTACTTGGCACTTTGGGGCCATTCACCTTTTCAACCTCATAACATGACTGCCAGAACTGAGGCAGCATACTCTCTCTGGGCAGAATAAGTATCACAGTGGTACCATCTATGTACTATTGTTTCCCATAATGAGACAGTCACCTATCTTAGGAGACTCTCTGTCAGCAGCACCAGCTCAACATGCACTGAACATGCATGCCCAATGTCAGGGGGAGGGCCCCTGTCCCTGGTTGAGTGGTTGGATGGTCCTCAGCCATTACCCATCCCTATGCAACTCTCACCAAGGTGGTCTAGGGTCACCATGACCCAAGTCACTACTGGCACACTCCATCTTAGATGTGAGTAGTCAGTTATACTCAATGGGGCTTGACCCCAACTGCACCCCTGATGAGACCATTTGCACTGCTTACCCAAGCACCTGAGTTCAACCCTTGCTGGTGCCAATAATTTGGGTCACTCTGTACATAGACTCCCAGCTGGGTGTGTTGCACTTACCCAGCCCTCACACATATTCCAAGAGAACACTTTATCTGAAGAGCCCTCAGCTGTTTGGACACATGGAAATAGGTTGACTCTGACAATATGTGGGCCAATTCTGTGTACACTGTGCAGACTGATGGTGGACATGTGCATCATATGCTGCCTTGTTGTATATTCTGGTCAACTTGGTGATGTGAATCAAGGCAAAAGTACAAGCAGCATGGACTGCTTGTCCCCATGCACAGTGATATCACAGTATCATCATTCAAGGTTTTTTCCTTGTTGTTTTGTATGGGTGCTACAAACTGAACGTGGGAAGCGTACAAAAGCAGTCGCGGTAACTCTTTGTGCAGATCGATCAACTTTCTACGTTTGATTCACTCATCGTAGATTTGACTCGCGGCATGTCAAGTGTACAACTCAAAGATGTCGATGACCTCCCAACATCCAAACAGACAGTGAAGGGACCTTTTCTTCCAGACGAAGTCATTACGCAAGTTTTCGTTTGCCTTGATACCCCTTCTCTTTTGAGATGCATGCAAGTGAGTCCATGCGAGTCGCTGGTTGTACCCCCACTAATTGATATCGCTTCAAACAAGGTGTGCAAGCTATTCCATTCCATCATCTCGAGCAGTACCGTGTTATGCTACAAGATCGAGTTGCTTACGTCCTATATGGAAGATAACACGCACTCGTCCATGGATACAGCCACTCGCCTTGATATCCTTCGAGAGTATAATCGGGTGTGGGATCATATGGAATGGCCGTCATCTGGATCCATTCCAATGTATGACGGGGATTGCTGGAAGTTTTTAGGTGGTATACTTGCACAACAAACCCTACGAAATGAGGTTTTCTTTGCGCAGTTACCATCCAAGCTCAAGGGGATTGCGGAAAAGAGATGGACTGTTGCATTCGATTTCTCAATCCGAGATTTCACGTTCGACAATTCCCAAGACCTCCTTGTGTTGATTGAATTAGTTGGTCATTTGTAAGTGAAACATTCCATAATTGTATCGTGCATTGCCAACACTCTCTAGCCCGTTCGTATCCTGCAAAGTTCATTTACGGACTCTTTCTGGGGAACACCATCCTTGCACTATTGTCCGACATATAACGCGTTCATTGCTTGGTCTGTATGCCCCCTCTTTTCTGATGCAGATCTGTGGCGATCATCTTGCTATCCTCTTTATTGACGTGCGGTCTCAGGGCTTGTTCGTTGTATGGAATTGGCGAACGGGACACCAAAAAATTGTCAGTAATCTGTTCCTCGCCTACTGATTTTGCCATTGATATCATCTATCACAAGTACACCCCCACGCATATTTTACAATCTTTCGCCTTCATGACGGAGGACCTGATCCTGGCTGGAGTTGTCGGCTGTGGGACATCTTTGCGAGTATTAAGCATATCGGCATGCGCTCATCCGTCTCTCTCGTCAAGGAATATGCCCTTCATATGTGAATTGCAGTATCCCCCAATGATGGCAAGCACTGGCCGCTCTTTGATTCGATCGGAACCCACCCCATCTTGGAGGCCACCCTCGGGCTCGGGAGTTCCCTTTTACTGTTCCCAAAGGGACTTCCTTTTCACGATTAAGGTTCGCCGTTCCTCGGAGAGTGTCAGAGTCCTTATCGTACCCCTCTCCACTCTACTCTCGGAAGTTGAGCGTTCACGCGACATCCCGCGTCGCCAAGTCGATTGGAAAGACTGGGGCCCTAATGGAACACGCATGCTCTGCACGGAGCCATCAGCGACATGGATCTACTACACGTATGGCATGAAATTTGTCCACGATATATACATTAAGGAGGGCTACGCACGTGCTTACGATTTCGGTCGTTTCGCTGCGACTAAGAAGGTGAAATCGTGCACCGATTCTCTTCTACGGTGGGAGCCTCTTTCAGCGTCTACGAATACGCGTGGTGGATTATACAGAACCAATTTCTTTACAACGCTGCCTGGGCGTGCCGTTAATTTCAAACTTGGACAATCAGACGAATGGGAATGGGAAGGTGTCATGATTGGGGAAGATCATATTTTGATGGTCAATGTAAGATTATCTCTATGTTCTGAAAGTCCTGTTGGAGCTCACATGTCTTTCTTTTCCGTTGAACAGCTTTATACAAACGAGTACGGATACATGGCCATGTAGAACAGGCTAGGTCAATCTTCTGTTGTTCGGAATCAACTCTTATTACGGTCGACCTCCCACTGCAGCAACGCTGTCGTCCTATGGTGTTGGGCATGAGAGAAGTACAATGCACGTGATCATTCACTAGTACAACCTCAAGCTGCCTTGACGCCTCCCCAAGCTACTTTTTGACCACTACTTCGTGGTGCACTCTCACCCTTGGCATTCTTCTCGCCTTCCTTTCCCTGTGTCTTTGTGCCCGATGGCCCTGGCAATGGCAATGCACGCAGCCCATCCAGCACCCGGGCAGCATGCTCTGAATTCCTGATAAACCAGCCTGCATAGCGTCTCCCAACAGTCGACTCCGCGATATGAATCATGTTCTGTTCAGGATCAGTGACAATGCATGCACACACCAAGCGCCGCACCTCATCAATCACGAAATTCAAGTCGCTGATCGACATCCACTCGCCGTCGAGCAGACTGTCACCACCATTAGCCGATGCGCTGGTTCCCTTGTCCTCGTCCTTGTCTGTACCCGCAGCGATGTTGACTCGCCCGATACACCGACCGGCGTTCTTCATGACCATCATCCAGCTCAGCACTTCTTCCTCGTCTACACCCGCGTCGAGGAACCCAGCGAGCTTACGCGCATCAAGAGACGTGTACAGCTTCAACAAACTACGGAGAACAGGTACGGGCGTCAGCGACAGAAAGTGGGCCGTAAGCGCACGTAGATGGCGGTGTGTCGGATCAGATACAGTGGTGTTGGGTGCAGACGGCGATGTCGGTGACGACGGCGTTGGTGGGTCAAGTAACAGAGCCAGCGCTGTTGGATCATCGTACGGCGGTCCATTGGCGGTAATGAATTTCGGGCAGGCATAGAGAAAGATTTCTTCAAACGTGCTCAGTCCCTCTTCGCTGTGCGTGCGTGAGTACTGGATGGGTGTCTCGAGACGACTCTCACCCTCGGCCCATGCGCGTCATTTGGTCTCCATATCTCTCCCGCACAACGTTCATCACATTGTCGTCCAATCGTGTCGGTGCGAGAGTGTTGCACAATGCGAGCAGCGCGTACATGCGGTCCGCTGTTTTGTTGATCTGATCCAGGTCAGTCAACGCTGGTGCGATTGATTCTGCACACACCTGGTCATACTGGTAGCTTCGAGTGTGATATTGTCTCGCCCGCATGACCCAGTTTAGACAGCCCGTGAACACCCTCGCCGCATCCGTCACTCTTCGGAGCATCAGATAGCATACGCCAGCATGGTATGCCGTGCTCACATGCGCCGCAGTTGGCGCTGTGAACGGTGCTTTTTGACCGACGCTCAATCCCAGTCCGACTTGTTCCATGACTTTGAGTGCCAGTGTAAAATCGCCGAGTAGGACGTGCACGCGGAGTAGTCCAATGAGGGAGAAATACCCGAGCTGGCGATACAGTGGTCGTGCGCCGTACTCGCCCACGACGTCCCTGTCTCGCGTGTCAGTCGGGTTCTGGCACTCTAGCGTGACACACACGTACTCGATCTCATCGTCGCTCTTACCTTCAGCACGGGCCTTGAGCCATTCGTTCACGTGGCTCTTTTGGATGAGGGAGTAGAGGACGTTGAGAACGCTGTAGCTACTCCATGCTTGTGCACCACCTTCGGAAGCGAGCATTGCGAGTTCGTCGTCTGTCTTTGTTGCTGGTCGTGATCGAAAGAGGGCAAAGGACTGGAATTGGTAGATGAACTCATCGATGATGTCCCAGAGCCACTGTGCTGGGAGTGAGAGGGACACTGGCCCATCCGAGTCTGTGATGGTTCATCAACATGCACGATTCGCAGGTAGATCACACACTGAGTAAATAATTGAACAATTCGCAGCTATTCTCGTACGCATGGAACCGATCGTCAATGTTGGGTTGTAGACGAGAGTAGACGTGGCGATAGTAGAGTTCGCGGTAGAGAACGAGAAAGATCTGATCTTCGTTGACGAGGGGGGAGATGATCTCTGCCTCGGGCCATTCTGTTTTGCTGTAGAATTTTTCGGTGAGACGGTTCCAACCGGATTCATATGCGAGGGTGATCTCGGGCAGGTTGTTGTCCAAGACGGCTTGATGAAAGTGTACGATAAACTGGGTTGAAGGATAGATCAGAAAGAATGTAAAAGGACGAGATACGCACGCGCTTGACAACGTCTGGGATCTGTGCAAATGTCTGTTGTGCTTGTGCGGTGCCTTCCTCGAGCTGGATGTCGTAGATGTCGGTGGTGGGGTAGGCGGGGATGGCGAGGGGAATGTCGACGTCGTGCAGGTCGTCGTCGAGGTCGGGTTCAGCAGCCCACAAGGCGACGCGCTGTTGAGCCATCCTAGTAGTTGGGAAGAGAGAGAATTAGGTTTTTTCGTAGATGACTAAAAAGGAAGGTGATTCCCATCACTGTGATCCTCGGACCACGCCCAGTCAACGTGCACGTCGTCCAACACCGCGACGCTCGACGGTGACCAGACAGTAGCCATTTGATGTCAAAAAGTGTACACAGATCAAGAAAAGTGTACAGCCCATTTGAAGCGGTGTCCTGTGGTCTCGTGTTGTCATCACCACCATCTTATCTACCCCATCCCAGTGCCATCGCCCATCTCTTCCTCCCACCATGTCCTGGAAACTCGGCTCTGCTAAAAGTACGCACAAATCCTCCTCATCGCACTCGCTCACCCTCTCGACAGAGCCAATCCTAAAGGACAATGTCCTCTCGCGATCCGTTACCCCGATACCTTCCCGGCCATCGACACCAAAGCCTACTGCACCAGAACAGCAGGCTCACCTTCGCTCTGGAATGCTCACCATCCGCATCTTTTCTGGTGCGTCTACTCACATCATCCGATCACCAGCTCATCCATCGCAGGTCGCGGCCTCGCACTCGCCCCTGGCGTACAAGTACCAGAGGTCATCCAAAAGGCACTCGAATCATCACCCCCTCCACCAAGACGACCGGCCAGCAACCGTGAAAGTCTCCAGAGAAAACGCAACTGGTGGCTACCCTACATCGTCCTCGAATTCGACAACAACCAGGTGTTGGTCGATGCCATGGGCGGTGATCTCGCAAATCCAGTGTGGAACTACCGTGCCACATTGTATGCTCACCGCGTACTCCTTGCCACACCTACTCACCAACATCATGACAGCGATGTGTCGCGTACATCAAACATCTCTCTCTCTGCTTATTTACGTACCGCCGCTGCGGTACACAGCCGGGAAGATATGGGAAACGACTTGTTGATGGCACGCGCTCATATAACACCCGCACTGGATGGCCACGTACGCCCCACACTATCCACGCGGCTCGTTCTGATATCGCTTCTTCTCAGCACGCATCCGATCAATGGTATTCAGCTACTGCCGGAAGTGGCTCTTTCCACCTCAAGGTTGACTACCGACCGACACGGGCCGAACCCCTCACCATCGAAGCATTCGATCTCCTCAAGGTCATCGGAAAGGGTTCCTTTGGCAAGGTCATGCAAGTTCGAAAAAAGGACACCTTGCGCGTGTATGCTTTGAAGACGATACGAAAGGCCCACATCGCTTCGCGTCCTGGCGAGATCACGCACATCCTCGCCGAAAGAACGGTCTTGGCCTTGGTCAACAACCCCTTCATCGTACCACTCAAGTTTTCATTTCAAAATCCAGACAAGCTGTACTTGGTCATGTCATTCGGTGTGTTGCATCTTGTGGGTGCATCCGTGCGTGTATGCTGATCGATCTCTCAGTCAATGGTGGAGAATTGTTCTATCACCTGCAACGCGCGTGCAAGTTTGACGAAGGGCGTAGTCGGTTCTACGCTGCAGAACTGCTTTGTGCACTGGAACACTTGCACAGCTTCAACGTTGTATACCGCGATCTGAAACCAGAAAACATCTTGCTGGATTACACAGGTCACATAGCCCTCTGTGATTTCGGCATGTCCTCTCTTCTCTTCATCTCGGCCACATTTTGATAGCCACCTCAGGGCTCTGTAAGCTGAACATGTCTGAGACGGAAAAGACAAACAGTGAGTAGTCCATGGTGGGTTACTCGAGGTGGATGCTGATCCAGACGTTAGCATTCTGTGGTACTCCAGAGTATATTGCACCAGAACTCTTGGAGAGCCAAGGGTACACCAAGACCGTCGATTGGTGGACACTCGGAGTCTTGCTGTATGAAATGATGGTGCGTGCTCCATCTGATTGACGAAACTCTGCCACGTTCCAACTCATTTCCAGACCGGTCTCCCACCCTTTTATGACGAGAACGTGAACACGATGTACCAACGGATCCTCTTGGACCCACTTGTGTTCCCACCCGACATATCTGAGGAAGCAAAGAGTGTCATGACGGGGCTACTCAAACGCGATCCAACTCGACGTCTAGGTGCAAACGGTGGAGAGGAAATCAAGAGACATTCCTTCTTTGCCAAATATATCGACTGGAACTTGTAAGCGTCGCAATGAGCCGTTGTCGTCGCAACGCAATGTGACTGAACATTAAACACAGGCTGCTGCAAAAAAAGATACAGCCCCCGTTTAAACCAAGTGTGGTAGGTCGTCCTAGTGATACTTTGTCCCTTTATTTTTTTTCTCACGTGCCCCTCACAGGAATCCGTGCTCGATGTTGCCAACTTTGATCCCGACTTTACAAACGAGGAAGCACAGGATTCGGTGGTGGAGGACTCCCACCTGTCAGAGACGGTCCAGGACCAATTCAAAGGCTTTACATACAACCCTGCCAACGAACATCTCAGTGAGAGTGTCAGCTATGGCCATGTCATGGGGTGATCCCCTGTGCATCTTTTTTTCTAAGCGCGCTGGTCGTGGTGGTCGTGGATTCACATGTTCTCCATCGAGGTCATGGAGTTTTTCTTTCCTTTTGTCCATTGTCCTTCTCCTATGCCCAATGTCATCTCTCTTCTCTTCTCATTGGAAGGTGTCCTGTGAATTGTTCCCTTTTTTTCATTGTCGACAAGTGCATTTCCCTCTCCCTCTGCTTCTGGTCGCTGTTCTCGGTCTCTTTTGCTCAAGGACATGTATTCATCTATGTTTGATCAGAGCGCCTCTTCTCTCTATTTAGAGCATCCTCTTTCTTCAAAACGTGAAGCCAACATGTATCACTGAGCATCATGGACTCTTTGTTATCATTATCGTTTCTGTCCTTCACTTTTTAGCACGCACCCCCTTGTGTTTGTCGTATGCGCATCACCATGTACTTGCTAGTCGAGACAGATGGTACCGTGCGATCGGTCTACCCACATACGATGAACGAGAGACAAGTAATATCGTGCGATCAGTCTACCAGACTGGCACATTCATTATAACGAACGACAGGGTATCTTGACGAAACAAAGGAACGACTGGTCTGACGAAAAGTCACCGCTACATATCCAACGAAAAAAAAAAAAATTACGCCATGCGTGCCATCAATGAACACACACGCCCTCGTCCACCCATATGCCCGCTAAAAACAAGGGACGGGTTGGATGGGAAGGGGAGCAGAGCTAGGTACGTACCTGAACCTCCTGGTATATTGTTCTCCGTCCACCACTTTGCCGTCCAAAGATGGCCGTCTAGGGGAAAGAAGAAAAAGTGGGATGGGGTCACTAGCGGGGCGAGAGGGGCCATGATCTGTCTTACCGTACACCACTTCGTCATGTCCAACATAGGCCACCTTGACCGCGTCGGTCAAAAGGCGATTGAAAAGGAATAGGCAGGGAACGTACTGTAGAGCTCCATGGCGAGACGCCGTCGCACAGACAAGATATCTGCTCTGTACACGCGGTGGTGGTAGGTGCCGCTGTCGAGGTCGTCGTGGCCACCCTCGCCGTCGTGGACGTGAGGGTAGACGTGGGCGTGGGCGCAAATGTGGACGCAAATGTAGGCGTGGGTGTAGATGTGGACGAGGTCGAAGGCGAAGACGAGGGGCCAGAAGCCGCAGGCGCACTGGTCGGACTCGCCGCGACCGACCCGCTCATATTATCCCGAATATTGTCCCATTTACTGTGCGGATAGCTAATCACACAAACGCATTGAGCGAGCACCATCTCACACATCATACGGACTTACTGAATGTGGTTCTGCAGCAGTACGACACGTCAGCGGTCACACACGCGCACACAAGTCGGGCGGCATACCAGTGTTGAGTCCAGCTGCCCAAGCGTCGTCCCGGCAGTCTGCACGAGCGACTCTGCGCCCGTCTTGTCCGTCGAAAGCTACCGTGCGCAGTGGTCAGTACGCGCGACACCCGGCCCACCGACGCGCACGCACCTCCCAATACATGCACCCCGCGAGTCCATTAGATTTGACGTACTCGGCCTTGATCCGCACAATGTCCGGAATGTCGTACGATACGAGCTCGCGTTTGATTGGGTCGTACGAATAGCTCGCCACGTTTGCGAAATCTTCAACTACCTGTGCGCCTGCGAGGGGGAGGTCCTTGTACGAATAGATACCGGCTGACAGCGTCCCTGGGCCAATCTATATCGACGATCAGTGCACCATGGCGCGCAGGGGATTTCCACTTGGACGTACCCCGTTATAAGATTGTCCTAACCCGTTCGTGTTCTCAAAGGCACGGCCGTAGAGCGGTATACCTATGAATCCCGCCTCATTAACCCACAGGCTTGTGCGGAGAAAAAGGAGATACATACCCATGGAGATTTTTCCGGGCGTCGCGCCAGAAGAGACGTAATGCTTGATAGCGGCATCCGTGCTGACGCCCGTCCGGGTGCCACCGTACAGATTGTCTTGTTCGTCCACCTGGAATAGTCAATGTAGAGACATGACGTGCTCGCGGAACAAACTACTCACAAATGTGAGCCAAGATCCGGCATAGTCGTACGCCTTGCGGGTATAGTAAGCCTGCGATGGGGTAGACACGACCCACCATCACGTACCATCAAATTCCAATAGGTGAGAACAGAATCCAATTGCTCAATTGGATAATACACGTAGTGCGTGGGTCCTGCCGACACGGCGGCCTAGCGACCAAGTGAGTTGGATGGAGACACGTGGAATGTCCGAACTTGCCGTCAATTCATAAGGTGTGGTATCGCCATTCGCAACCGCCAATTCATCAAAGGCGTCACGTAGGGACGTCATGAGGGCCAAAAAATCCTGGCCCTCTGCGTCGGATGCTGGATACTCAAAGTCCACGTCCCTGCATAGGCTCGAGCGAGGCATCAAAACGGTCGAGAGATCAAACCTACAGTCCATCAAACCCATAGTCTTTGATCAACTGTATCACACTCGCGACAAAAGTCCCCCTATAGTCACTATTGGAAAGGACTGAAAAATGGCCGTCCTGGGAATAGGTCCAGCCGCCCACAGATAACAAGACTTTAAGGTGTCTTTGGGTTAAAGTGAGCTGCCATCAAGACAATGACTTGAAAATGTACCGATGAGCCAATTTCAACAAGTAGAGCTAAATGCGCCGTCAGCGACGCACAAGGCGCAGAAAACGATCCATATCACCTGTTTCAAACAGCCATACAGGTTGTTCCCCGGGTCGTTCCAAGAGTCTCCGGGAAAGTGTTTCTTCAGTACCCGTCAGCCTATGACGTCTCTCGACGACCGACCGATAGTGCTTACCTCTTCGTCAGACCAGCTGTCCGTGAGAAAGACTTGTCCCACGCTTGACACATCCGCAAAGGCGTACAAGATGTGTGTCAGTTGACTCGGGTCAATGTCCGTCGGCGCTGTGGCGGATTAGCCACGGTGGAAGGGGCGTTGGTTGACACGTACGGAAGTTGGCACCATAAATGTCCCTTGGAACGACGAGTGCGTAAGACCGCTGCCAGACAGTCCAAAAAGATGACGCTCACCAGTTCGCATAATACGCCGCTTGGATGTATGAACCTGTATCCCGACGTTGTGTTGTGTTGTGTGAAGCACCTATAGGCGTCAGTACGGATGCAGCAAAAGACGACACAATGGTCGATAACAATGTCAAGACCGAGATCGCAAGCATTGCCCGCAAGCAAAAGGGAGCAACCTCACAAAAATCAGACCCAATGCACGCCCTTTTGAAGCAAGACAGGCCCGAAGATCACCCAGGTAACATGCGCACATGTTCCTCGGATCCTAGCATTCACCTCTCGATAAGGCACGGCGTCGGTCAGTTTCAACGACCCGTGAGCTGTCAAGGGGATGTCACTCCACCCCTGACGAACAGAAACCAACAGCTCAGCATGCAACATGCCACAGCGAGAAGCTGGCAGGCGATAAACTCGGAGATGAGCCCATGCGTCGCGTCATCGCTAGGATCAGAGCAAAAGACAACTTTCAAAGGCAGGACGGCTGACTTACCAGCGAGGGCAAGCACCCTTTGAAAATGCACATTCGAGTCGCTGCGAAGCTCAACGACCTGGTACTCCGATGCCTCGGCGGTTTAAATAAAGGGATTACCATACGAAGGCATTAAGACATGGCTGGGAGTGTATCAAGCATAGCAACAGTACAAGACGCCCCGCCAAGAAGGGTGCTTCAAACGAGTGTAAAGGGGGGTGTCCGCTTGGGGGAATATGCTGTGTGGATTTGTAGGAGGGTTTGAACGGGAAAAGGGATGGTAAGTTTGCGAGTTTTGAACAAGGAGGGCAATGCAGAAGCAAGGAAACGCGACAAAAAGGATCCAGAGGAAAACAGAGCTGATTGAGCAATGCGGATACTGCAGACTAGTGTGCGAAGATGGACAGCGACAATGGTGGAATAAGAGAGGAGTGAACCAGGACGAGTAGAGTCCCGATCTGAGCGTCCGTGGTGGAGAAGAAAGGGAGCGAGTATCATCAGGAGGAGTGCCGGTGGTATAATGAGATGCCGCAGGAATCCCAATGACTTGCTAGAGTCACGATCATGGCATGTTCAGCGTATAATCATTTCTCAAGCTCGATACAACATCACCTTTGCAGAGTCCTCGTTCAATCAAAACGGCACCACCTCCGCCCTCCCGCATCACAACAAACACGCTATCCACAATGTTACACATCCACATAAATAAGCACCGGTTCCCCAACGCCCTCGATCTCTGGAATCACGCATTTCAAGTCAAAAGCCTTTGCAAGCACGATCTTGAAAATCTTTTGAACATTGATCGATGCGGATGTTGAACAGAAGATTAGCGATGCATGCATTGCTCGTGCAAATCGCTTCGCCTGCGACCTCGTGAGCAAAGACACGCGACTGAATCGACGAGTTCACAGACCTGTTTAGTAATCTCCTCCTGTTCATCCCGCGGGAAGGTTGCAAACGTGTCAAATTTCGTCCCAATCAAGAATGGAATTGCGGTCTGGGGAGAGATGGTGTGAGTTTTGTGCACGAGAGACCGCGTTTACACGTCATAAGACCCCGGTTCGTTAGCCAACACGGCCCTATATCCACAGCATCGCGTAACTAGAGACGGCAAGAAAACACTCACCTTGTTAAACCCTCTTGCTTGTCGATACCACTCTTTTACCGAATTCAACGTCGACTTTCGGGAGAGGTCAAACATGAAGAGTATGGCAACGGCGTCATTGCAAACAAGAGGGAGCATGTTCACAAATTCTCGTTGCCCTCCAAGGTCCCAGATGGAGAATGTGATTGTTGTTCTTCGCACTGTTATCGTCTTCTCCATGAAATTAACGCCTGACGGGATGGTTGAGCGACAAAAGAGGCCTGGAAATAGCACTGACCCAGCGTCTGGATGTAATCCTCATCGAAACTGCCCTCGACATACTTGACCATGAGACTTGTCTTGCCTATCTGTGAATCGCCGACCATGCCAACTTTGATGACCACGCTGTTCTTCTCCTCGTTGTTTTCTACCAGCGGGTGTGTATTTTGGCCGCTGGGCCCGGCCACCGATGAGGTTGTCGAAGTAGACATTGCAGGACCAAGTCAAGGCTGAATCCAAATGAAGGATTTGCTGGAGACCTTTTGAGAACTAGGGTATAGTGGTAGTATGAATTAGGAGGGACTCGACAAGTGTAAAAAGAAGGACGCGTTCTGCGATGGAGGTTCGATAAGCGCTCCAAGTCAGTCTACGCTCAAGAAAGAGGCGTAAACAACTTGAAATGTTGCCTTTTCGTCCGTCAACAACCAACGCAGAAACAAGGAAAAAAAAGAAAAAAGTGTAGTGGGCCAAGTTGCGCAACGTTTCGCAGGCTCGGCAGGTCTGAAATTCAACCAACACTCCCACCCGACCCAGCCAGCGGTTTCGTGTAAAGAGCCACCTCATGGAGGGAGAGAATCAACTCTACAGGGTCTTTATGAAAACACATCCAAGACAACGTGCAAGGTTGCATGGTGTACAAGCCTCGCGTCGAATGCCCATATAACACCAACCGTGGTGTCGGAGGAGAGGGCGACATGCCCTCCCTTTCCCAGTTCATCCAAACGGTCAATTACTCCACTTACAAACTGGACATGACCGGGGTCGTGGGGTTACTCGGAGGAAACAATGCGGTCGACGCACTCGAGACGATTCACTTGTACGCTGGTCGGAGGTGGGCAGGATGGTACAACTATCCCGGGACGATCACTGTAGCAAAAAGATTCGGTCAGATGGCCGACTCGAGATTGTGGGACAGCCTCTTTCCCGGACCAAACGAATCCCCTGCAATCACTTTCAAACTCGCTGGCAAGCCTGGTCCAGACTATAGTGGATCGTTCTCTGGAACCAAATTGCGGACAAAGTATCTGGGGTATTTGATAGCGCAGGAAAGCGCCGCCCATCCTGGCAAAGGACTGCAACTCTTCAACAAGGACGGTATCGAGGGGAGGCAGACTGGAAGTTCTGCCACAGTTACAGTGATCTTCCTTCCTCCGCGGCAGCATGAAAAGGTCTCGCGGACTCTGACGGATACCAAGAACATTAGCGTTACGAAGCAGCACAATGAATTCATTCCCGTAGTTCCTAAGCGCAATCCTCCTCTCGCACTTTGGGCAATCGTTCCTTCGCTGGTCAGCGTACTTGCTTGTGCCCTTTGCGTGTTTGCTCGAGACTTTCTCTGTGCATCCCTTATTCTGCTTGGCATCGTCAGCAGCGGCTTCTCGTCTATCGCTCTTGGGACCGCAACGCTGAAGATCAAAGTTTCAGTGCCATCCATAGGGTCGCCACCAGGAGACGGACTGATGTTTCTAGCAGACGGAGGTATCATCGTCTTGAAAGGAAAAGAAGCAGACGTGAACATCGTCACAAAGGGAGAGTTTGAACTTGATTACTCCACCGGGATCTTACCACACCAAAAGCATCACATGATCGGGGTCTGCTCTCTCCTCTTAATGATGCAGTTCTTGGTACAGCTTCTCCTCGTCCCGCTCAGCACCTTTTTTGGTCAGATCCTGTTCCTTATTTCCTTTGTCGCATCAGGCGTGTATCACTTGTTCGTGGTATCACATCAGAGGGAGAAGGCCCACCGGGATCTCCTCATGCAGGAGCTTTCCGTGCGCATGGATAAACGGATATTGGGGACTAGGACGCAAATGGCCGTCTTTGTCTGCTTGGTCCTAGGTGACGATCGCGCATGTCCGCTGGCATCCAAGCCCGATGAAGTGTTGAATTCCATCATACCCAACGAGACACCGATTTGGAAGTATTGGAGGAGAAAGGTGTTGAAGGAGCTGACGCTTTTCTGGAAGGGCGACCGAGAACCATCATCTCCCTACATGCCCAGCATTCAAGCCGAACCAGAGGATGAGACAGACATGGTCGAGTACGCGGGTTTCACAGACGAAGATAAAACGCTCCTAGGACATCTCATTGAAGACGCCTGGTGCGTCTTTCACAAATACCCCAAATGGCGGAACGGCGAGTCTGCGATCAGGCGAGGCCACAGCGACGACATTGAAGCAAAGGTTTGCTCGCCTCCAGGACACAGTCTTGTGTGATGTATGCCATTCTTTTTCACGTCGATCCACATTGCCTAGTGTCTCAGTTTTCGAGTGATGGAACAAGTGTTCTAATGTTACCGTGACCGTGTTATGTATTCCAATGTGTAGCCTGGATGTCTACCGTTACACACGACGGCGTGATCTCGCGATGACCTACCCTAGGTCCGTGGTACCGCATACTTTACTCGTGAGCATGCCAACCAAAACTCCTTGCCGCCCTCTTCGCACCAACCCAGCGGGCCAACATCGCAGTCGGCACAAACAAGAAATTTCACCGGTTTCGCCGAGGCTGTCGGAGGAACGTCAGTGCCCCGTAGATCATAAAACAAAGAGCCGTCACCTTCATTCGTGCGCGCGACAGGTCGAGAAAATCCGACGTTCTCAAACGCCATCGGGGATGGTGTGACGAGCCACCATTGTACCGTCGCAGGCGGTGAGGGAAGGGGCGCCAGAACAGGATCCAGCCGATGGTCGGGGGAATCCATCTGATCAATACACCGTTGGCGTTGAGCATGACACAATGTTGATCAGCCGTACCTCAATCCCAGATCGCTCGACCAGCTGACCCACACCACGCTTCAGAATGACACTGCGACAGCCCCGTGGACAGAGGAGGTCATGCTTGTTCGTCAAGACACCATCGTCCGATTCATGAGGAAGTGCGAGGTCAAGCATTATTTCTTGAAATGTTCGGCCGTCTGCCGCGGGTGTACCTGAGGCGGTCTGTAATGCTTCAAGGATGCCAGGTGGTAGGGAGACACTCATTTCGTTGATGTTCAATGGCGCAGGAGAGGGAACAAGAGACAAGAGCGATAAAAATGCATCAAGGGGGAATCGAACCCCCGGCGGGTCGATGGCAACAACCCAGGTTACCACTACCCCATTAATGCTGTTGCAATCCATAGTACAGCAACACATATAGCCTGTTCTGCCCTGCAAGAAAAAAGAAAAATTACTTCCGTTCACAGTACATATACTACACAAGGTTGCTCAGGAAAAATGAGAATATACACACTAGTCCGTGTTTTGTCTTCAAGATAGATTCATCACTGTTCCCCCGTTGGTCCTGAACTGTCCGATCACTTGACCTGCGTAGTTTACGACGACATCTCTCTCTCTTCCAGCAACATCGTCGTCGACGATAAACGTTGCGGAGGTAAGCTGTCCACCACTCCACGCAAAGTCGAGGGTGATCCCACCACGAATGCGAGCACCCTGGATCGAACCAGTATTCCAGTTCGCAGGTAGTGCTGGTAACAAGGTCACTTGAAGTGGAATGTCGATGTTAGCCACGTCAGGAGCTTGCAACAGACCATTCTAGACGTGGAATACATCAATGAGCACATTTCTTCCGTCCGCAGCTAATAACCAACCAAAACTGCAGCAGGAAAACCAAAGTTGGCATCGATTTGGAATATGCCAGATCCAGGGAGATAAATATCGAACAAATTTGCGGCAAAGTTCCTCTCGATGGCGTACTGGTGTAGATCGTCAGAGAGCTCAAGTAAGAGCAAATAGAGCACATACGGTAAGCTCTTTGTAGTACTCGCTTTCGTTTCTGAGCTGCGCCCAGCTTGCAGCTCTCCAAAGTTTCTCCCAACCCGCATCACCATCTGAGGCAGTGCCATTGCCTCTATGCAGTAAGCTTGTTTCGGCAGCCGCTAGTACCTGCTCTTTGGTATAATTAAGGAATGTCCCGTTGACCAACAAACCGCCTTGTATAGCAGGATCATATGATGTGATAGCATAGCCAGGGTATAACTGGTGTTTGTCTGAGTTGGTTCAAAGAACACGAGACAGGCGTACTCACACCTATCAAGTGACTCAGGTGGCGATGAGTATCTGTCGGAGAATCCATATCAACTTTCCACTCTAAGAGCTGGTCAGTCTGGGGTAAAGAGAGGTTATTTAAACGGGACCTTGCAACTGGCCCCACTGTCCGATGCGGAGACCTTTGTCCATTTGGGTACGCTTAGATAGCACGGCTAAGGATCCGAGTTAGGATAAATATATCTAACCAGAAAGTAAACCTACAATTCAAAAATCCCGTGTCGGTATCACCAGCAGCCGCATAGCCTTTCTCAATAGCATTGAAGAGTTGCCAAATTAGTTGTTGAGCATGAGCACACCCTGAATACTCGTCATTCAATGCAATGTATGCTGTTCATCTAAATCAGAACATACCGAATGTGATTGGAGTTTGTTCGGGTGAGTTGCAGGGTGCTGTGACCAGCGTGGAATCGTTGAAATGCAAATCTTCAATGAGTTTTTCAAGATGGAAACTCGCAACACCCTAGGGGTCACCCAATGAAGTTTCATCCCAAATGTGACGATGATACTTGCCTTTACGAGCGGCCACCCCTGAGATTTCCACCATTGTACATCGTTAGTATAGTCAAAGTGATCCCAAGCATGAATCATCTATTATTCATGAGCACTATGATAAACGTCTGTGAAGAATAAAGTACCATCCAGGCATTAGATTCTACAACGAATTGTAAATTAGACATGTCAAACCGACCATCTTAGACAAACAACATACCGGGGTAATCGGCCCATGACGCCGAATTGCCACTAAGCTTCATTCCTGTATGACCAAAAATCTAAAAAGCCTGAGACATCCGCATCTTAAACAAATCACACCGACGTACATTCATCTACAGAATTTTAGCACATGTCAGATAACACCCAGGTGAAAACCGACCTCGTTATGAGTTACCCAACCAGAACTAATGTTATATAAAACCCAAGCGGTGTATGCGCCACGAGGCGCCCAGGTATTCTAGATCCATTATAACCATGTTCTGTACTCATAGCTGGTCGCGTACCTCAAAGTAATCAAATAAGGGAATAACAACATTCATGTTTGTCATTTCAGCGAACCAATAATTCATCTGAATATTAATGTTGGAATCTGAGGGCCATGTTAAGATTCAGTTAGCTGAAGATCCACGATGCACTTACGGTAGTCTGTTCGGCAGAATGGTCATATTGTCGCAAGCATTGACTAGCGCGCAGATGGGTAGGGACTACTCACCCGCAGACCAAGCGTTCGTGATCCCATTAGCCCACTTGCCCTGCAGGTTTGCTGGTAGAGTCCCTCTAGCGCTGCTAGTCAATAGGTACCTGCCAAAATTGAATGTTAACCATTCCAGGTATGCGTTTCCAACGTTCGTTTGGTATGACGCGACGATCTGGTCCGTAGGTCTACTGAAATCTGGTATCTGACCAAGCGAAAGCGAAAATGGGCCCATAATCGACTGGTAGTCAGTGATGTGTTCCGCAAGAATCAAATCATAACTGGCGGACTGAAGATTTGCCGAAGCCAAAATGCTAACGAGGGTGTTGTGAGGATCCGGGCCTTGGAAAGTGTAATTAACAGTAGCATCCCCAGCTGCCATGTTATAGTTGGTATCACCGACCCAAGTGACCCAGGCTTCGGAGGCACCATTTACAGTGAGCGTAGCGTTGGGAGGATTTGAACCAGGAACTGCGGAACAAACCATGGTGCCGTCCGGTGCCATCACTTGAGCGAGTATCTCATAGAGCATTCCGGGGTTGTTCACATAGCCCCTGACACTGAGAGTCGAGCTATCAAGACAAGTGACATTGGGGGTCGGAAGTCCAGTCTCAGCACTAGCAGAGAATGCATAAGTGAGCGGGGGTAGTGGCCTGGTAGAGTTCACATATTGCACGCAAGCGCGGATTGGGTGGGAGCAAAATGTCTCCCTGTTTGACCAGGTCAGTCCGGTTCGTTCCGCAACATGGTATTGCCATACCGATTAAAGGTCGCACCACCCTGCGACCATGTGGTTTTTGTGATCGCTTCGTCAAGGTCCAACCATCTTGCGTAGTTAGCTACTGTGCCAGAGATGTTCATTGTCGCCAGTAGATACCCTGCCCCGGCGTATGAGCCTGTATAGAGCCGAGACACCCAGAAAATAGCAACAAAAAAACAGAAAAGCGAGTGAGTGGGTGAAAATTGTGAAGACTAGCATCCGTGCCTACCATATGCGCCAGCATTAGTCATAATTTCTTCGATATCTTTGTGAAGCTGTTAGTTTCGCCTGTATACATGCATGGGCAATTGGTCGTACTATCAATTGTGCCAGATGGGCTTGAAAAGATGGTTTGGCGAATGGTTTGCATGTCTTGGGCTAGTTGTGTTTGCTGCGACGGCAGGCTATTACCACCGTCATACGACTGCGATGTGCAAACCGTCGCAGGCATGAGACTACCACACGTAAATACGAGACGGGAGCACGTACAGGATCTTGGAAAGGTCCCCCGGACCAAAGAGATTCAATGTTGAGTTGGGTTGACTCTTGTGACGTACCGCCCAGGAGCATTGCTGTGTAGCGTATTCTCACAAGTAGTGTGAACAGACACGACTAGCACATACCAGCCAAGTAGCCATTTCCAACGGGGAGAAAGTCTTGGGACCATGCTGCTCCCGGGGCAGCGTACCAGAGACCATTTCCAGATGAAGGAAAACCAGGAGGGGTAGCAAGAATGAGCGACGAGCATGTGCCAATGGCTACAAGACAGCGAAGCTGCCTGAATAACATTCGAACAGAGTACGGTATAAAGTCGGAGAAGAAAACGTCGGAGAAGAAATGGGCCATTGAGAGCAGGCACGCCCATAGGCGACCGCCTAAAAGCCCAATTGGCGAATCCATGACTTGAGAAGTATGTCCAAAGGAAAGATGACTTTTGGTTATCTGCGAGGAATGTCGATGAAACCGAGCAATGAGGTTGTACACATGCCCCGGGGATGTGGGACAGCGAGCAGGTGGTGGTTTGGAAGAAACCCGCGCCTTTCTCGAGCGTACTCAAGAGAACAATGAGAGACCGAACTGAGCCAAATCCAGTCACCTACGATGGAGAGACCGGTGTCCGGTATCACGTGCCGTCATTGATC
Organism: Xerocomus spinulosus; assembly: GCA_038094075.1. Taxonomy (NCBI): domain Eukaryota; kingdom Fungi; phylum Basidiomycota; class Agaricomycetes; order Boletales; family Boletaceae; genus Xerocomus; species Xerocomus spinulosus. The sequence goes on along the minus strand of JBBPTN010000049.1, from coordinate 66,851 downwards.
CGATGTCGTGAGAAAAATTGCCCTTTAGCACTTGGCCTTGCGATCTCGTTTCGCGACTCGTACAGCATGGCGGCGAGACCACTCAACGACGATGAAGTCTTGAACGAGATGAACAAGATGGTTTGTAGTCGATACATTAGTAACATCTTACTCAACACTCGTCTAGGTGGCCTTTATCAAACAAGAGGCATTGGAAAAGGCCCGCGAGATCAAGGTCAAGGCCGACGAAGAGTTTGCCATCGAAAAGGTCGAAACAGCCAACTTGATCCTGTTCGTTGCTCACGTTATTTTCAGGCCAAGCTCGTCAAGCAAGAACAACTAGCGATCGATGCGCAGTACGAGAAGAAACGCAAGGGAGTCGAGGTCGCACAAAAGATGTACGTGTTACTTGTATCCTTGTCTTGATAAAGACATCGAAACGAACGTCCACAGTGCGCAGTCTAATCTGACGAACAAGTCGCGTTTGAGATTGCTTCATCGCAGGGAAGAGCAGGTCCAAGAGTTGTTCGAAGCGGCGCGTTTGCAGATCGTGACCTCTGCCGAGGATGAGGGCCGCTACACACAATTCCTCGAAGGGGCCATTACCCAAGGATTCCTTCAATTGATGGAACCCAAGGTTATACTCAATGTTCGCGCAAAAGACATTGAATGGACGCAAAAGGCTGGAGAAGCAGCCGCTGGGACTTACAATCAACTCAGCGGTCGCCAGGTAGTTTTTGAAGTCCAGGGAACACTCAGTGACGAGAGGTATATTTCCGTCTCTTTCTGGTATCGGGTCGGTAACACTTCACCAACTAGCTCTGGAGGTGTCATACTCGTGAACGGAAGCAAACGGATAACGATCGACAATACCTTGGATGAACGCCTGAGATTACTGGAAGACAGAGTAAGCACCCGGTGTCATCACATGCATGACCACTTACACTTGGATAGATGTTGCCAGAGATCAGGAAGGATCTGTTCGGTGCAAACGAGAACAGAAAGTTTTATTCATAATAGCATGTAGATCCCCGGAATCCATCAACCCATGCTATCGCAGCTGGGCTAATCACGGAATGCAACTTTTCACGTAAACTAGTCCATCATATCAGTTCGATGCGTCCGACATTCAATTTATCTCTCTTGATGATAGATCTGATATTGCAGCAACGCGACCTAGAAGGATATACTCCAAGCCCAAGTCATGTGAAGTGCGACGGCAAACGGACACAAAAGTACCAAGGCATGTATGTACAGAACGCGTTAATTCATTCGCACAACCACTAATTCCATTGTCTTCTGCAGTCATAGTCGCCTTATTGAAAACCACCGATGCGACCTTGTTTGGATTTATCATGCACTTCGCTCGTTTGGAACCCCTTCATGTATCGTGTGACGCATAATGAGGTGCAATCACTCGAGTAGTACAAACGAATGTGGCTGGAGTCCACCACTAGATAGTTAGCCGGGTAAGCACTCTCTCTTACAGAGCTCGTCAACGACCCCGAAAGCGCATCGCTACTGCGAGCGGTGACCGATACTGCGTTGTCAAGCAAGTCTAGTACGAGAGCTGAGCGTGTTGTTGAAGACTCCGAAAACACTCTTTGATTCACGAAACCGTCTCCCGCACGGATGAGGACGCCGAGAGTATGAAAAATAGGGACAATGGCGCAGCGTTCAAAGGAGAGGACTCGGTCGATTCCATGATCAGGAGAAGCGAGACGAAAACGGGTTTTTGGAATCTTCAGAGAACAAGGTCTCCAGCTCCGATCGTACGACTCGGTGCCAGGCGAGATGTCTAGCAAACGCCAGAGAAATGAAATACCCATCACACAACCCAAGAAGCAACTCACCTCGCCACCCAGACGGCCATCTCAAACGGCACACGACCCTGCTCGAGTGACGGCCTGTCGATACCGGATCCGATGACATCGTCGCGTATCAGCCAACAAAAAGGGGAAGATGAGAATGAAAACGCCAAGGATGCATCAAGGGGGAATCGAACCCCCGGCGGGTCGATGGCAACGACCCAGGTTACCACTACCCCATTGATGCGTACAGACGCTCGTGAGTCCGTTCATATCTGGTGCGTTTGGGCGCATGCGCGTCCACGGTCAAAGTGCCCTGACAAACGGTGACCCTTGAAGCATCTGTCCATGGACATGGCCCATCGTTTCCCATCGTTTCCAAGCTACTCCGAGCCTAGTATACTTACCCGTCCATCGTGAGACGAAGACCCACTTTTTTCAAGTTCGAGTGCCCACCGGAACCGTCGGCGTCAGACACTGTACCCCCCGTCAAAGACTAGTCCCGCGCCCTTCGATCGCCGCCCAGTACCGCGTCACATCACCGGGGACCACAGGCCGTAGCGTGTTTCATGTCGCGCGTACGATGCACGTCGATCATGCCGCTTGTTGGGAGACACACGGTGGCCATATGCTCCGCTAGAGGAGCCTGCCACGAATGGGACGTTATCGTCCATGTATCATCTATGATTTATGCGATGTGAATGCGCCCATGTGTCACTACTACCACCATGCATCACCGATCACCCCGTGACATGAATGAAAAAGAGCAGCGAGGAGTCGGGAATGACATTAATGAAACTCGGCACCAGCGGCAAATGCCTCGAAATAGGACTGGTGCGAATGGAACATGAACGGACGACAGCAGGGAGGTAGAGCGCAAGGTTTAGGTGCAACTGTCCAAGAGGGTATAGCAAATTGACATGCAGTGTGAGTGACAACATTCCTTAGCCCTGATAGTGAGATAATATTATTAAGTAGTAGGGTCCGAACGGAAACATGATGAAACCAATGGGTCAAGCAATGACGTTTGGTGTCATCCAACTTCGAGACATGTCTGTCCAATTGGGTTATACCTGATGCCGCGGTGACACGACATGCTTACTTGAGCGTGGAGCATGGTGCACGAGGTGGGTGTGAGGTATTTGACACCAGGTTCCAAGTTAGTATGAGAATATCATCAACCACGGGTTGAGGACGATCTATAAAAGTAGCGGAAAATGCGGCAATCGGTTAGCGCGTGTCACAAGATGCACGATAGCACGGGGCACAGGGATGGGAGTGCTTACGGGGAACAATACATGGCAGGAACAGACGATCCTGTACAAGGTATGTCGGTGTAAGGTGGAGTAGCATCCAAGTAGATAACATACGCAAGTGGAAGAATGACAGCCCATCCATTTCCAGTAAGCTGCCATTGATACGGAACAAGCGGCGTGCTGACGATAATCATGCCCGCTATGAGCACGATGCACACGAGGAAAGAAAACCAAAACCTGCATGAGGTGATCGGGTATCAGTACAGATCGAATCACATCGCCGCGTAATGGAACCCGTGAAGAATGGGAACACATCGTGGTGCGCAAAAGGGAGTTCAGAGGAAAGAGGCTTGTGCCAGGTGCCTGGCGCGTGGATGCCGGAATTGGGTGGCTAGAACTCACCGCTTCAATATTCTCGGAACTTCCTTGAAAAAGTTGGATCGTTCTACCTCCTTTTTTGTGGCGCTCCAAGTGATGTCATATGAAAAAAGATGGGCCAACATGGCTAGTGAAAGCGGGATACCAAGACCGCCAAAGAAGAAGAAACTGATATCGAGATGAATTCCTGGGCCAAGGGGGTCATTCACTACTCACAAGAATGGCATCCACATCAAGTTCTCCAAAAGGGCCCATACAATGTTCTTCTCCCCCAGTCGGTATTGCAGGAGCGTATATCCAAGATTACCCAGACCGAAAAATACAAAAGACGTCGCCAGCCAGATCTCGAAACTGTGCATGTAGTAGCCGTCCACAGGAAACTGAAAGCCGAGTAGAAAGTAGTTGAGAAACGAGAGTGTGAGCGAGACGGAAATGCCATCTGTTGATCAAGCAGTTGAGCCACACCAAAAGGTGCAAATGAGGCATGACGGACAATACGAAAACATGTCTTTAAAAAAGTCTAGGTCAAAGGAAACTCTTGCATAGAAAATGGCCAACATACAAGCCAACATGGAAATCTTGTAATGCGTCGGAGCGCTTGACCACATGAACTTGTGGATTTGGTGATTGATGGGTCCCTTGCGCCACCATTGTACAAACGGGTTGAACAGCAACCTATTGGGATAGCGTTTACCCATGAGATTCGAGAAAGGCACTGCACTTACTCGCTACACCCATAGGCGTACTTTTGCCAACGGTTGAGTTCGTCATCTACTGTAAGTGACACACCCTCTTTGAAACTGCCTTTAGAGTACGATGCCCATCTAGATAAGAGGTAATGTTGTATTTCTAGATTAAGAACTGAGAAACGGCGTACCGGATAATATAGCCACGTAATTGTAATCTGAGGGCCATATCAAAGTCCTCACTCACATTAGATTCCGACCATATCTTTTGTTTATCATCCGCAGGGTCGACAAAAGCGGCATCTTGGAGTGCTTGCCATCGTAGAAAGGCATTATGGCCGACGAAAGGGGCGACTTCACCATTGGCGCATGCCATGGAGATACACTTGTTGATCCGACGAGTGAAATACGCGATCCCGTTTTCAAAGTAGTGGTGGGCGACTTGCATGACGTCTGGAACCCATGAGCACACCGAGCGAAAGCAACAGGAACGAATGCCACAGACCACTCTCGTGCTGGAGTACTGCGAGTTCCTGGCCAGCAGGCTCCGCGAACTCGCGCGCGGCATCGCGGAAACAGTCCTCCGGTACAATTGTATCAGCATCCACGAGTAATACAAAGGGACCGATGCGGATTGAACGGGAGTTTGCTGCCCATGGACGGTAAAGGCCACCAGATTCCTGGAACACTAGTCGTGCGAATCACATCGAGTCAGCTCACGACGGAAACAGATTACCGAAGCTACCTTCTTCCATTGCCATTTGGAGTGCACGCTCTTCTAGATCTTCGATTACGGGAATAGGAGGGCTGGGAGTACTCGTTCCTCCAGAGCCACCGGAGAGAACAGGAGTCGAAGCTCTCGGGGTTCCGGGTCTATTAGGAGTGCCAGCACCGCTCGATGGGGGTACGTACGGCGGGATGACACCCTGGTCGTTTCCCGCGCGCCCCTCGTATTGCAACCCGAACGTGCCGGGAGTGAGGCCAGTTGCGTAACCATCTAAGCCAGATGTAGAGACAGAACCCCGGAGGTTTGAAGAGGAAGTTTCTGATTGAAGGCGCTCGAGGATGCGTTCCATTCGTAAGCTGAGATCAAGGCCATAATTCATGTTCGAGGCCTTCTTGAATCGACCCGCACGTCTAAAGCCTACAAATTGCTCTGCAAAAGCGCGTTCATGTCGCGGTACAAGCACATACCCTGCGGATTTGTCTTGGCATTGTATGTATGCGCTGGCCGAGCGACCCAACCGATGTTGTGTGTAGCGTAAAAGGACAGGCGAGCGGCGGCTTCTGCAGGCGGTAGCAGACGCAGACCGTCGTCGTTTACAAATATAGAAGATGTTCCACCCTGACGGGCATAAGTCTGCATAGCGCGTTTGAGGGACTCTATTGATGGAGCCCTGATTTGGTTGTTAGGCAATTTGTGATCGGATGAATTGGGGGACGCACAAGACCGCGTCTAACCCTTCCTTGTATACGGGCATTTGGATTGTGATATGAGGCAGTGATGCGTCTACTTCCTTGTTTGCCTTTGGTGGGACCGCGGAGTAATAGCGCGAGTTCTCGAAATAGTGTGCAATGGGACCGACCATCATGGATAGATTCTGCACGAGTTGAAGGGTGAAGAACTGGGAAAAGAAGTGAGCACGATCGTGCGCATATACGGAGGCCAAGGCATGTACCAGGGATATGCCGTATAAAGGCGGAATAAGGACGAGGAGGACGAAATGTGTATAGTTTTGATCGAGCATATACTCTTGAAAGATGATCTTGATACCGTTTCCCATAAACACTGGTATTGGGTTGTATTACATATCAGTAGATGAGCTGACGTAGACGTTCTTACCGGCAGCAAGCCCCGCAGCCAAGCCATTGTAAAACGGGGAATAGAGGAGAGTAGTACGCCGAGGCGGTTCTTGGTCGGCCTTTTCGCAATCAGAGGGTGACATGGGAACCTTGCGCCCATACCACGTGCGCCGGAATCTCTGTGGAGTGGGACTTGGGCTCTCTGATTCGACATGCTTCTCTTGTACTTGGGGAGTGCCAAAGTGGGAGTGACCAGAGACGGAGGGAGGAGCAGAGGGGGAAGAGATGACGGACGAGGTGAGTGGTGGTCGATTTCTCCACAGGAGACGTATGAGACGGTCTTCAAAGTCACGGGCAATAGGAATAATTGTATCCAAAGAGTCGGACCAGACGACGAGCACACGTTCATCACGCTGCGAATGGGGTGAGGAGAGAAGGGAGGGGAGAGTGAAGACGTACGATGAAGGCGGCGTTCTGTTCCTTGTCGGCCTGCGGAAGGAGGACCATGGTGTCCATGACCTGGATGCGTGTGTTTGCGTCGACATAGATGCAGTCTGCGTGCTCGTCTGCGAGACATTCTGCAAGAGCGGCGTGCACGGCAGCGCTCCTGACCTTGACAGCCACCAGGGGGTTGAGTGCAGCGACAGCAGCCTCGAATGGCTCGAGAGCGGCGACTTCGTAGGGAAAGACACGAAATGAGCCGTCGTGTGTGCGAAGACATACGCCAGGCGGGACCGCGTCTTCGTTTGGGCGGAACCAGGCGTCTCCCTGGGTCTGTTTGAAGATCCAGTGGAGAGTTGCGTCGTATCTGTCGTAGTCCATGGCAGTGACGGAGAGTTGGCGTCGTGTTTTATAGCGAGGACGGAATCTGAGATGGTCCTGATTAGGAAGGTCTTCATGAACGGAGTGTCCTCGTTTCAGACGATATAAAATATGCCCTCTGCATGTCCGAGTCTGTCCCATTCAGCATGCCAGAGAGACCGACGAGCGGACAGTCCTTTAACGCGTCCAGCGAAGAGGACTCGCTCACCGGACACACCCTCTCGCCACCCCGCCCCTTCTTCCTCTCCGCCCGCAGCGATGAGTCCACAGAGAACAATTCGGACTCGGATCGCGACATTCCCTCTGTCTCACCCCGAAGCTCGTTCTCTGCCTCTGTGCGAAAGACACCCCGCAACCATCGCCGTCGCTCGCAGCTCGCCCTCAGCGCACAGGCAGATGAAGAGACCTGGTCACCCGCCAGTCTCTATGAATCTGTCGGACAACGACCCCCTCCGTCAGCATACAGCTTCCCGTTCCAAGCTTACCCCGGCAACCCCGATCCAATCCCAGGCAGAGCATCTCGCAAGGGCAGCGTCGAGTCCATTCGCATGGTCGCCCGTGCATCGGCAACACCAACACGCTCGCCACGCATGGACAGACTGGGTGAGCCTGCCGGTCCAGAGGGTCTTCCACTTCCCCACCCACCTTTCCTGTCCAATCCACCCAGCAATGCGCCTTACCGCTCCTCGGCTGGCTCCATGTCCAATACGACCCTATACCGCTCTTCAGCCGCTGCAGCACTGGCAGACGTAGGATCACCCACCATTCCGAGGAACAGCTCTGCGACGACAATGACATTCCGCACACCCTTCCTCTCCCCCGCCTCGCGTCCATCGAGTACTTGGTCACCGCCAACACCGAACAACGGCATCCTCTTCAATGTGCCATCCAACGCAAACTCGACGACAGCATTGCCATTGCCTCCAGTCCAGAAAAAGGCCATGGCATCCACTCGCCTGCGTGAGAAGCTCAAGGACGAGGACAAGCCCTGGCTCGCACTCAAGCCAACCACCCTCGAACGCGCGAGCAAATGGGTCACCTTTGCCTTGCTGCTCATCGGAATCCTCGTTGCTGGCCTACTCGTTTTTCGCGGATATGAGAGTGTACACCTTTTACAGGACAGCCAGCTCTGCGTGGTGCTAGACGAAGACTTTAGCGCAGGCAGCCTCGACACCAACAGTTGGTCATATGACATCGAGCTGGGTGGTTTTGGGTGAGTGTGACAATAGACTCGAAATGATCCATCTACATGCCTCGTAGAAACGGCGAGTTCGAGATGACCACGAATTCACCAAACAACGTATACCTCTCCGACGGCGAGTTGTACATCATGCCCACACTCACAAGCGATACGATCTCCGGGGGCTATGGCTCTGTTATGGACGGCGCAACGTACACGCTCGATGGCTGCACTGCGGACAATAACGGTAAGCAAAGTATATTGCGAACCAAGTAGGGCAAGTGACTGAGTGGTAGTGTAGGCACTGGCGTGGGGGCGTTTGTAGTACCAAACCTCCTAAAAAGGCAAGACACCGCCAACACCACCGACACCAACACCACCACCAGCGACGGCGGCGGCGGCGGCGGCAACACCTACGGGGGGACCAACTCGACGACCTCAACAAACTCAACGAGCTCGACCAACTCGACGTCGTCTTCTGGCGGGGGCAGCAATGCATGCACTGCCGTGTCCTCTGCCCAGGCTGGCACGGTCATTAACCCCGTCATGAGTGGTCGCATCAACACCCGCGGTAAGAAATCCATAAAGTACGGCAAGGTCGAAGTGCGTGCAAAGCTTCCCCAAGGTGACTGGCTATGGCCTGCGATATGGATGCTGCCCGAAGGCAACGACACCTCGACCTCGCAGGGCACCGGTGTCTATGGCGCATGGCCGGTGAGCGGCGAAATTGACGTACGTTGACTGATGCTCGCTCCGTCACTTTGACCACATGTACAACAACAGATCATGGAAGCCAGAGGCAACCTGCCTACATATCCTGCGCAAGGATCCAACTATGTGCGCTCAACCCTAAACTATGGTCCTTTTGCCTCTGGCAGCACACCCATCTCGATTGGTGAGCGATTGTTCACATGGGTCTCGTCACGCTAAGCGCAATCAAGGCTCTACCAGTGTCTCTACGCTTCTCAAGAGCCTTTATGGCTGGGTGAGCACGAAACAAGGCAACTTTGCGAGCGACTTCCACGTGTACGCCATGGAATGGACAGGCAGCTGGATGCGATTCTACACCGACAATCGATTACAGGCCATGATCAACCTCGACATCTCGACCAAGAACACGGACTCGTATTTCTTCAACGTCGGCGGCTTTCCGACAGTCGCGATGAACGCGTCCTCGGGCAAGTACATTGAGATTCAGGATCCGTGGTCGACTGCGTATGGAGGGACGGCGGCCGCACCGTTTGATCAACGTCGGTTGCTTCTTCTTTCATCCATTCCTACCCCCGATTCAACCTTGATAATAGAGTTTTACTTGGTCATCAACCTCGCGGCCGGTGGCACTTCGGGATGGTTCCCTGACAGCGTTGGTGGGAAACCCTGGTATGATGGTTCGGCAAGTGCGTACATGCCTCACTTGAGCTCGCATGACGCTCATGTCATTTTGCAGCCGCCATGCGTGATTTTGCCTCGGCACAGAGCACATGGAGTGCCACATGGCCATCGAGTGCGAATAACCGAGCCTTGAGAGTGTGCGTATTGTATACATCGGTCCCTTTTTCATATCCTCACTCGTTGCTTGGACAGCGACTATGTCAAGATGTGGCAACTTTGTTAGGCGACTTCTAAACGGAATGTCTCGTCTTGTCCGTTGGTGCGAACTCTAGCATGTGGGTCAACATTCGAGTCGTCATTCTCTTGGTGGGACATTTTCCCAGTCCGTTCTCTACTTTTTTTTTTTCTCTCCATGCATGCATGGTGATGGACGATCGATGAGATCAAACAGAACTCTGTACACCATCTTCTTGGGAGGAAAGAGTATATTCAGTGCTGGTTTGCTGGACAATGAATGAATACACTACATACTAGACTTTGGGGGGGACGTGATGGCTAAATTGCTATAGACGAAAAATTGGTAGATAAAATTGAAGCATGGTCCTGCAGACATTGGACTGTGTCACTGCTCTGCTGCTGCCTGTCCGTGTCAACATTGGCACAGGAGTGCAAGGTCAAAGTGTCAGGAAATCGCCTGCACGAAAATCCTGTGAAAGAGGCAGTAATAATTTACGGGAGTTGAATCCAGTATAACATTGATGCTCGTAGTGAAGATGTTCTCTATTGTTTCGCATCTACCCGACACTTACGAGCGTGCACTCGCTGCTTCAGAGAGCTTTTCTTTGAAGAGCTTTTCCGCATCTTTCCAAACCCGAGCGTCTTGTCTCTCTGGAAGCTGCAGTAGTGATGGGAGTAGATCTGCGCTGAACTGCTCCGACGCTTCTCGAGGAAGCAACGTAGGCAAGTGGTCGATCGATATCACCGAAAGAGATGGTAGACCGTCCCTAAACGGTCTCATTAGCCCCTTGGCAAAAAAAAGAAAACCACTCGAGACTGACTTGAGCTCGACTTGGACGGTAGGGTCCGAGAAGGTGGTATTAATATTGTAAATGGGTATGGGATTGAACGGGTTGGTGGTGTCACAGCTAACATCAACAACGACGGACAACCTTCGCGCCTGACCAGCCGCGTTGATCTGATCTGCTGTTAAAAAGGGCGGAATGGCAGACGAAAGGTAGATGCAGTTGACAAAGATGTCGACATCAAGAATCTCCTGGAACGGACCGCCTTTTGCAGTCTCTGCCAAGTCCCACTTGAAGATGTCGTTTCTGCAGCAGGATCGTTGGTGTCATTCACTCGTGCATCCACATGGTACGCACTCATCGAGACCAATCTTGCGGAGGAGATCGAGAGCACCACGTCCGCATCGTCCAAGAGCACCGATCACGAGTGCCTTGACACCCTTTCCGCTCCCACCAAGGACCTCCTTGACGTGGTTCACCATCGCCGTCTCGTTTTCATAGGGCTCCAGACGGCCCAACTTTTGACCGTTTTTCTGTGCAGCAAGTGCGAGCGCACCAGCAGCTGCGCCCGCGAAGCCGGCATGGAAACCAAACGCAGCCACGCGACGACCGCTCGCGTCTGTGAGAAATTCGAGATCGTAGAGTGAACCGCCGCCTCTGCGGAATCGATCGAGGACAGACGTCCAGCCTGCCTGTTGCTTGTAACAGTGAGCGAATTGTATATGTGTGTGGGGCAGGGGATCGTTTGAGACAGGGAGCTCCTTGAGCCCAATGATCGGTGTGTCGGTCGGCGCACTGGGCCATGAATTATTGGGTGCTAGTCGACAGCCGACGCTAAAGGGTAAATCGTGTCAAGGGTGTAGATACGATGAATGAATGGAGAAGTCGTACGCTTCAAATTCAGAGTCGTCAAAAATGCGCTGCTCGTCGCGCTCGACGGTGATCTCAAATCCAGCGTCGATGAGTTTCTTCGCCGTGGTTGGCGTCAGTGCTGAGCGTCGCTCGAATTCCTTTTTCTCGCATCGAAGCCAGAGTTGCTGGACCATTTTTTGTGATGGCAAGTGGTGGTTTTGATTATCTCGCCAAGTGACTCATATCGTACTTTTGACAATTCTCACCCGCGCTCACATCAGCACCTCCATCAGTGAAGAGGATGTCTGTGCGACCACATCGGCGACAAGGAAAACGACAGCGACAGAGACGTGGACGACGCGCGCCCGACCGATGCGCTACGCACTGACCCGGTACTCCAACCCCACTTATTCAAAACGAAAAAAAGCCAAGTCGTTGCCTGCAACATACCCGTACTGACCCAACTACAACAGCGACGATGACCACATGGATTCATGTCCCATCGAATCAGAAGGTGCGTATACCTATTGAACAGCGACGACAACAACGAGGATGTGGGTGACACGCCCCCACGACGACGAAGAAAGGCAGCGCAATTGCGCGCTCCCGTGCCAATCCACCTATGCAGCCACGTCATTCCAGCCCACGTTGCATTTTGATACTTTTGAATTTTGATCGCCGATGCAAGTACTAATGACTCTTTTGTATCCATTCTTTCCCCGTAGGGCATGGTGCAATCTAGGTGTCTTTTTCGTGGACAAATTGTTGTCTGATTATCCCGCAGAGTTATCTTTTATCCGCAACCAAGTCATCGAATGTGAGTGGACACAAGAAAGTCCCTTTTTCGGCAAAGTTCACGTTTTCGGAGACAGGGTAAGTCAACATTCGCTGGCTATAGTGTCCATCAATCTTCAATACAACGTGCCAAGTTAGTATGGTATGAGGTACGTCTCGATCCTTGCCCAAACAAATGTCCCTTTGCCGCAATACAACAGCTATGGACAGACCTTCCACATTTGTTCTAGGAACCTCATACGTCGTTTTGAAGCTCCTAGTAAGGTAAGCGTCCAAAACGGCTGATACAGAAACTAACGATAGAACTCGCCCAATTCTGCCTTGCCATTTCTATTTAGTTCGTTGGACTTGGTCAACTCCCTACTACTACAAACAGGTCTGAAAACCCGAAATCCCATTGGGATACGATTTGAGAGGAGATTCGTTATGTACAGGATATTCCAAATCTAGTAGGCTGAGGATGTCAGATGTACGAGGTATGTAGTATAGAGCGCGGTCGTATCGTGGTGCAACATGCAGATTCATGGATTGAGTTCGGTCATCCGGGGCATTCTTCCTCGCCTTCCTCCTCAATGCCATTTCATCTACCTCATCCACTGCATCTACGACTCCTTACCACCGAGCAAAGGTCCGTAACGCATAATGCACTGGTGAGAGTTTCCTCAGGAGCGAACGGGATATGAAGGCATGTGGCGTATTAAGCAGAGAAAGCGGATCGTTGGCAATCTGGGGAGTGTACCAAATGTCTTCAGGCATCACCTCGTGAAACTCTGATAGGACATCATCGAGGCTGTTGCCCGACTCATCCATAAAGTATGCGGTTTGACACGTCCTTGTAATATCCCACGTCGTGTCCAATCGCGTGAGGTTAGCAATATAGGCAAGTAACACGTCTGTCCTTATCCACGGGGTAGATGGCGTGACACCAGAGGGGAAGAATCAGGAGAAAGTGCTGATGGACAGAGGGTTGGATAGAAAATATGCGATGGGGGGGACTAATGCACATTTTGAATTCCCAGGTACACTGATGCGAAAGCGACTTCACTTACAACATGTGTACCAATCGTATCGGACGTGTCCACGCGTTGAGAGACATCGTGACATGGTCCTAGGAGTAAGCCGGTGCTCAATTTGCATGGCTGTCGGAGAGGAAGATTGTGCGAACCCTCCTCGAAGCCAAAACATAGTCCCATCTCCGACTTTGTCATTGACATGGATCCTGCGTTGTCGAATCGTCGCACCGTCATCAGTTTCTAAATATTCGCACCGACATCTTGTTGGCAGAAAGTAGTTCGGGCTGGTCTAGTGTGCTCGGTGTTCGAATGGCGATGGGTCGGCAGAGCAGCCTGAGACAGCGGCATGAGCCGATTCGCCTCATAAGCAAAAGGCGTTCAAATCCAAGTAGTAACCGCCCATGTCGCGTCTCCTTCGTCGGACTAAAGAAAGAGACCCCGACGTGTCCGCACCCATGTCTACATCCAAGAAACGCAAGATTTCTGGTCTGAGCGGGTTGGAGCTTGATCTTGCGCTCACTCAGCTCCGAAAGCTGCGCTCGTCAATTAATATCGAAGAGGTACCAGAGTCTGACCCCACGCCAGCCGACACGTTCACAGACCAGCTCGACAGCATGATTGTAACACTCGAATCACGAGTTAACAACCCGCTGGTACGACCATTATTTCATTTCCTTGTTTGCGATGCCTCACTTCTCTCAAGTCGCTCTCGTTCTCGGCTGTAGATCACAAAGCCTTGGAACGGTTCAACATAGTCCAAAGAGGCTTGCTTTACCTCCAGCCAGAGGCCAGACTTCGTGAGGCAATTATCGCCTCTCGAACTGTCGGCTCTGACAAGCTGTGGTCAAACGAGCACATGTACAAACATCTCTCTTTCCTCGCTAGCTCTTTTACAAATTTAGTTTGTTTCACCCCCCGCTCCCAGCGATACCTTATAGCTAACGGTTACCACAGAATGAAACTTCTGCTCGGATGGTCATCGACACCTTCTTTTTCAGAGCGACTGCCATGGTTCTGCCTCCTCAAAGGGTGATTGTGATGCTTGAAAAGCAGGTTTCTGCTGTGCACCCAAGGCTGTCGCAGTTGGACACGATCTCAGGAATAATTGACTACACTGCCATTGTTGCAGAGTCTCATATCGCAGGTGAGTTTGTCTTGTTCTTATTCCTCCATGTCGCGGGACACAGTATGCAGAGAACTACATCGCGGTTCCCCCGAAGCTAAGCCGACGCTATGGTGACGAAATGATTGCGTTTTTTGCAACTGAGGCCAAGGCTGCTACCCTCAAAAGCCCCCTTGAATTTGAGGGGTATCTCCCTCAAGTCCTTCTTGAGCTTGTCGCATGTGCAAGGCATCTTGGGTGTGTAACATTCTGTACATCCTCTATACTGCTTACTTTTTGTGTGTAGAAAATCTCACATCCGTGGTGCTCTCACTACTGGTATCCAGTGGCGCTTTGTCGTGCTGGAACTTGACACTGATGGTGATGGGGCGACGTACTGGGTCTCGGAGTTGATTGAATGGAAGCAAAAGACCAAACGAGGTCTGACTTCCAGGGAACATGTTATTGAAGAAACCTCTGACGAGTTCGATCCTGCCCTTATTGCTGGCATTCTTTCGTCATGGGTGAGTATCCCTAACCCTGTAGTTTCCTTCACTTGTGGAGGAAGAGGCTGATATTTGTTGGCATCAGATACCAGAAGGCTTTGCAGGGTTCAGTGGAGATCAATGGTTTGTCCAGCAGCATGGAGGAGGAGGGGTATGACGATGTGATTGGCCACTGATGATAATTCTTTTGAGCTGGTATTGTCATGCAGGAACAGGCGTTGCAACACACTGGTATAGGAGTTCTACTACTACTGTAAAGCGAGCGCACTGAAGAGGACGCACATAAGAAATCCCTCTTTGCCGTGTTGGCATGCTTGTCGCTGGTGACTGATGGGTTGAGATCGTGTGTATTCGCTCCCAAGCCAGTGGGAATCGGATGATGGACTTGGACTCCGGCTGTGACTTGGATGAGTGATCAATTGATGTTTCACCCCAGAATCGGGCCCCGCATGGGCTCAAATTGATCCCGATTGGCTCATCCGGACCTGCTCTCTGACACCGGCGTAAGATCGTTCTCAAGCGGTACTTGAAATCAGCGCAGCACCCCTCTTATATCTCGCCCGCTCTTGCCCTTCTTCCTCCATCTTCTTCCCCCTCCACGATGACCACCCCAGAACCAGCCCCGCGAAACGTTTACACCACCTCCAACGGGACCCCTGTCTCAGAGCCATATGCAGCTGAGCGTGTTGGCACATTTGGACCCCTCCTACTACAAGGTCTGTACTCTGCAACCTTGGATCTCTTTCTGAATATATCCCTAGACTTTCACCACATCGATCTCCTTGCACACTTTGATCGCGAGCGTATCCCAGAGCGTGTCGTATGTTTATTATGCATTTCAATCGCTACCTCCCCGCCTCTCACCCCTAACTAGGTTCACGCCAAGGGTGCTGGTGCACATGGCTACTTTGTGTTGACCAAAAGCCTCAGCGATATCACATCTTCCAAGACATTCACAGAGACCGGAAAGGAGCACAGCGTTACCATCCGATTCTCCACCGTTGGCGGTGAATCTGGATCCGCCGATACTGCTCGTGATCCTCGTGGCTTCGCCATCAAGATCAGAACCGAGGAGGGCATCCTTGACTGGGTGTTCAACAACACCCCTGTCTTCTTCATCAGAGACCCTGCCAAGTTCCCCCACTTTATCCACACACAGAAACGCAATCCGCAAACTCATTTGAAAGATCCTGACATTTTCTGGGTATGGCTCCCTCATCTTCTCATGTACCGCGTACTTGGACTGAATGCAACATAGGATTACATTACACAAAACCCAGAATCCGCTCACCAGGTCACCATCTTGTTCTCTGACCGCGGCACCCCCGATGGTTACCACAACCAACATGGTTACTCTGGCCACACTTACAAGTTTGTCAAGGACGACGGCAGCTGGGTTTACACCAAGATCCACGTCAGGGCTGACAAAGGCTTCAAGGTCGCCATTTTTTTCTCGTTGACTGCGATCTTCTTCTCACCGGACCCCCCAGACCCTCGATGGCACTACGGCAGGTAAACTCAGCGGCGAAAACCCAGACTATGGTATCCAAGCGCTCTTCGAAGCCATCCAAAGGAAAGAGTACCCCTCGTGGACGGTTTCCATTGTACGTCGATTCATCCAATGGTGTGGGATTATGATCAGTTAACCTGTATTACAGCAAACGATGACGCCAGAGGAAGCAGAGGAGTTTGATTACAACATTTTGGATCTCACCAAAGTCTGGTCTCACTCAAAGTACCCCCTGAGGGAGATTGGCAAGATCGTGTTGAATAAAAATGTCGAAAACTACTTTGCCGAAATCGAACAGGTTGGTTCGATTTTATATTGTGGGTAGCTCTGTCTAACAATATCCAGGCTGCGTTCTCGCCATCACACACAGTCCCCTACTTTGAGCCTTCCGCCGATCCCGTTTTGCAGTCTCGGCTCTTTTCCTACCCAGACACACACCGTCACCGTCTAGGCGTCAACTACATTCAACTTCCTGTCAACAAGCCCAAGAACCCGGTCGCCAACTTCCAGCGCGATGGCTTCATGGCCATCGACAACCAAGGCTCTCGTCCCAACTACCAAAGCAGCTTTCAACCATTATCGTATGTTAAGAATAGGGGTGCAATCTACGGAAAACCTCGTGACCTTGGGCGTGAGGATGCTCATGAGCGATGGATCGGTAGTGCTTACTGGGATCTGAGTGAAGTCACCGAACGTCAGTCACTTGCCTTTTGGCAGCGATCATGTGTTTAAACTTGACTCCCTACAGAGGACTTTGAGCAGCCAAATGCACTCATCAACAAGGTCCTGACACCCGTCGAACGCGAGCATCTTGTAAACAACGTCGTCGACCATGTCCGTGGCGTGAAGAGCGCCGCGCTCAAGGAAAGAATTCGTCAGTCCTCCTTTCTCTTTTACTTAAATACTGTGATTTACACTCCAGTAGTCACTTTCTGGGCTTCCATTGATCAAAAAACGTCCGACGACATTGCCAAGAAACTTGGGCTCCAACCTGCTCAGCCGTTCCTAGGTCTCCCATCTCGACCGACTTACCGTTTCCGTGTCCGTCAGGATCTTGGCGCATGAAATGCGTTCCGGTCTATGTGGAATTGAGCATGTAATATATTGTACTACAAAGAGAACGGTGTTCCGAACTCCCGCCGTCATTATCACACTTCTTAGTGTACAGGACTCCAATTCAGCATGATTATATGAACACATGTGGACGAGCTCGCCCGATCTATACCAAACCAACGTTAAAGATACAGCGAAGAACAAAAGATGACCGAATTTGGCCGCTCAAGCATTTCCGATGCTTTTTGGAACTTTTCCTGGAGTTCCGAGTTCCCTATTACTTTTGCAGCCTGTGTCATCTGTCGTAAGAGTTCTCCTAGTCGTCTGAATACACGGATCAGGTTCCCCTCGAACTGGTCGGTCAGCTGCAAGTCCCACGAATGAGCGTCTGAACAAAACACCATGTCGTTGCGACAACCAACCTTGCAAATGTCTGAAAACGACGCGCCACGACACCACTGGAGCACCGCGTCCATGAGTTCAACCTTGAACGACTGAACGTACTCGTCCTCGACGAGCGGGAGCTTCGATTCTTGTGAAACCTTGGCAATGCGTCGCGCAAGCTCTTGCATGACACGCAGAGGCGCCGCGAGCTCTTCGGTCAGTTTCGTCTGTTGTTCGCTCTAGCACGCCCGTCAACCAACAACACCAAGACGAGCTCCACAATGACCGACCTTTTCGGAAAAGACAAAGCAGCTCAGCAGGCTCGCGCACTGCTCCGGTGACAGCGTGTTGAAGGCGCCGTTGAAGACGAGCTCAGTGAGCAACAGCTCGTCGCCCGTGCTGATCTCACATGCGACGCGGCCCTTCAATTCCGCAATGTCGGATGCGTTCGTGAAACCCAGTCGGCGCAGCACGCGCTTTCGGGACTTGAGCTCTTCTAGCTGTAGGATATCGTGTGTGGCCGAGATTCGTTTCTTCAGCATCCGTATATTTGTGTGCGCCGCCTGCTTTTGTGCGTACAGAGTGTATAGTTGTGGTAGGCGGGGGTCTCTGTGAAGCGGATTTGAAAAAAGCCTCTTCTCCATCACATCGATCTTCTGACAGATGGCGACAATAAGTAACTATAGACAGCATACGCGAGCAAGACCTTACTCTGACGAGGTGGACGAATCTGTCGTCCTTGATCCCCATATTCTCAACGGGATCGAGGAGCGCTATCCCCTCGGGGAATCTGCGCTGCACTTCCAACACACTCTTCCAGACGGTTTCGCGAGCTTGGTCTTGGCGCAAATCCTTTGGCAAAAATATTCGAATGTGACTGATCATGTCCACCGTCGACAACAAGACGGGGACTACGAGTGGATCACCTTTGAGGCCGGGCGGGCAGGGCAGAACGCCGCCCGGTGTTGGTGTCGTGATGTTCCGGTCTTTTGGAATGGCAGCCCCCACGCTGCAGTTCAAGAGAACATCGATTATGTACTGTTCGTGTGGAGGCACGTCGTCGATCAGGAACTCTGACTTGGTCTAAAAAATAAAGAGTTGGATAGAAAGTACAGGAAGAATGCAAACCAACCTTTGCTTTGATACGTTTCTGAAAGTTTATTACGACACCCCAACCAAAGTCGGCGTCCTTGTGCTTGACTCGGATGAGCCGACCAGCCTGGAGAAAGGGAAGGCTGTAGGTTGGGTGGGTGATGACCGTCCGAAAGTCTTCGCCCATCTGATCGAGTTGTTGACGACAGTCATAGTAAGCGGCCACGAGTTGTTCGTCTGGTATGTGTATCGTCTCTCGCCGTTTCTCCTCCATCCTTAGTTCTAAGTGGTATGAGTGAGGGACGTGTGCGTGTTCAATCAGCGGGACGAACCTCTTTCTAGGAACGGAATCCCAGCACTGCTCTGGAACTGGAAGAAACATCGTTCGAGCATGAACTCGGGACTGATGCCTTCGACTTTGAGAAGATTTAAAATCATGTTGTATCCTAGATGGAATGCGGAATCAAGTCGATCAGCCTCTCCCTTGATCATCGACTTTGCAGACGCGGGTTCCAGCTTCTCGTCACACATCATAATGACGACGCCTCGATCATCTAAGCCACGACGACCCGCGCGACCCGACATTTGAATGTATTCCCCGGACGAGAGGTCCCGGAATTCACGGCCGTCGAATTTACGTGCCGCCGTGAAAACGACCGTCTTCGCGGGCATGTTAAGACCAATAGAAAAGGTTTCGGTAGCGAACAAGACTTTGATAAGACTTTCCTGGAAGAGTATCTCGATGACCTCCTTTAGGATGGGTAGAAGACCACCATGATGGATGCCGATCCCCCGCTTCAAAAGGGGAAGAAGGTTCGATATTTGAGGGAGGTTGCGATCGTCCGGAGAAAGATTTTCGATCGCATTTTGGAAGATGCTCGTTACTAATTCTTGTTCATCGTTCGAGTTGAACTCGAACTTGGACGTGGCCAATGCCAGTGCCTCGCACTCTCGTTTGCTAAACGCAAAGACAATGACAGGATTGTAATTTTTGAGCATGATCATCTTGATGATTTTTGAGATGTCAGACGACCCTACAAAAGTGAGAACGCCACAATTTGACCGTGACGAAGTGCGACGCACCTTTTTTTTCACCGCCTTTTTTTGTTTTGCCCTTACGTCCTTTGCCACCTTGGGGATCAGCTGGATCCTCGCCCATTCTTTCCTGCAGAGTACCCATCGCTTTGCTGAAATTCTCTTCCTTGAATTCGCCCCTCTCGTTGACGACCAAGTAAATGCCTTCACCACCGGCAGGGAAGAGGTAATGCTGTAGCGGTGTTGGTCGGAAGTCGGTATATACGACATGACACGGTTGTTCGTGGGACTTGCAAATCCATTCGGCGAATTGCATCGCATTGGGGATAGTCGCGGATAGGAACACGTATCGAACGGTGTGGGGAAGCAGTATGATGGTTTCTTCCCAGACCACACCGCGTTCTTTGTCTCGCATGTAGTGAATTTCATCGAATATGACCCATGCAACTTCTCGCATGATTTCCGAGCCACGATACAACATGGAGCGAAGAATCTGACATGCTAATAAAGGTCACTCTCCAAAGCAGGGTTGGAGCCCGGCTCACCTCTGTAGTCATGACCAAGCAAGTCGCGGATGGGTTGATTGTAACGTCTCCTGTCATGAGCCCAACATCACCAAATTCGGCAAGCATTTCGCGATACTTTTGATTGCTGAGCGCCTATCGGAAGCAAAACGCATTAGCGTCCTACCCTACACGTCCACGGATCCATATTCGTTCACCTTGATCGGACTAGTGTAAATGACACGTTGCCGGTTTTGAAGACATTGTGCTATGGCATACTCTGCCACCACTGTCTTACCAGCGCTTGTATGCGCCGATACCAATACACTTTCGTTCCGCTGAATAGCGTACACCGAAACTTGTTGAAACGGATCGAGCGTGAACTTGTACTCACGAGCAGGTTTCGAAGGAGGTGTATGCTTTGCGATAGGAATGTAGTCGTAGCCTGGGGGAATAGCGACTTGGTGTCGGACCTGAGGGGTATAAAAATAAGTAACGACGTTGTGTGGTTCTACAGACCTGATGTCGCAATTCCAGCCGTGAACCTTCCGCAACAGCACCCGTCAGTCCGCCGCTCGCAGCCATTTCGCGCTTTGCTTCCGTCTGAAAGTCATCGACAACGACAGGAGCAAGACTCGCTGCACGCGATCGCTTTGTGGGCCTTTCGGCTGTCTCGCGTGATCCCTGCTGTATCCTACCATCGATAGTAGGACTTGACTTTCGTTTTTGACCCGAGGTGGACGCGTAAACAGGCGACGGGAGTATCTTGTCTGCTGGCGTGTCATTGTCGCTGTCGTCCTCTGGTAGAGCGTTGTCGAGGAAAGAAAAGAGGTCGGGTGCCATCGCGGACAGCGAGAGAAATGAATGGACACGGACAGTACGGCAGAGGCGGCATGTGCGGGGTCTGAATATTGGCTGCTACCTCCAGCTAACATTCAGACTCCGATTTCGATGCCGCACATGCTGTCTCTGCCGACCCGTCGCCATTCGAACACTGAGCACACTAGACCAGTTCCTGGACTACTCTCTGCCAATACAATGTCGGTGCGAATATTTAGAAATTAATGACGGCGCGACGATTCGACAACGCAGGATCCATGTCAATGACAAAGTCGGAGATGGGTCTTCGAGGAGGCAGGAAAATTGATCGCACAATCGTCCTCTCCGACAGTCCTGCAAATTGAGCACTGGCTTACTCCTATGACCATGTCACGATGTCTCTCAACGCGTGGACACGTCCGATACGATTGGTACAAAGGGCGTTTCTCGTGAGTGAAGTCGCTTTCGCATCAGTGTACCTGGGAATTCAAAATGTGCATTAGTCCCCCCCCATCGCATATTTTCTATCCAACCCTCTGTCCATCAGCACTTTCTCCTGATTCTTCCCCTCTGGTGTCACGCCATCTACTCCGTGGATAAGGACAGACGTGTTACTTGCCGATATTGCTAACCTCACGCGATTGGACACGACGTGGGATATTACAAGGACGTGTCAAACCGCATACTTTGTGGATGAGTCGGGCAACAGCCTCGGTGGTATCCTATCAGAGTTTCTCGAGGTGACGCCTGAAGACATTGCGCGCACTCCGACCCAGATTGCCAACGATCCGCTTTCTCTGCTCAATACGCTATCTGCCTTCATATCCCGTCCACTCCATGAGGAAACTCTCACCGGTGCATTACGCATTGCAGACCTTTACTTGGTGGTAACGAGTCATCGATGCAGTCGATGAGGTAGACGAAATGGCGTTGGGAAGGCAAGGAAGAATGCCCCGGATGACCAAACTCAATCCATGAATCTGCATGTCGCACCACATTACGACCGTGCTCTACACTACATACCTCGTACATCTCGTCCTCAGCCTACCAGATTCGGAATATCCTGTACATAGCAAATCTCCTCTCAAATCGTATCCCAATTGGATTTCGGGTTTTCAGACCTGTTAGTAGTAGGAGGGAGTCGACTAAGCCCAACGAATCGAATAGAAATGGCAAGGCAGAATTGAGCGAGTTCTATTGTATTGTCGGAAATACCGAAGCGGTATTTACGACAATGGCAGGAACTCTGGGAAAAGACTCCGAATTCTTGTGGATTACCGATCTTGCAGCAAGGTTGATCTGGCGACCGTAGTCGGACAAGAGCGAATGAGACATGGCACTCAAGCTTGTTTCGTTTCACTGTTCTTGTCCAGGCGAGCAGTATAAGAAGTCCGACATTTTGACGGTTCACGATGGGAGACTAGAAGGATGTCGCTGTCTCTCTCCTTCTCGGCTCTCATCGTATTCTGGACCCTGGTGACGATCTATGTTGCGCGCAGTCGCAAGTTGCGAGCGCGATACCCGCTACCACCCGGCCCAACACCTCTCCCTTTGATCGGAAATTTATTAGACATTCCCTTGAAAGATGAGGCTGCAACTTACAACGCGTGGGCCAACAAATACGGTTCGTTCTTGATTAATCGACACGAGCCTCTTGATTCTAGAGCCAATTTCAAGGTGACTTTGTGTATGCCAGTGTTATCGGCCACCGTCTGCTGTTCGTCAACTCCCCACAAATCGCCAACGATCTATTTGAGAGACGCTTTATCAATTACTCGGACAGAAACAAACTGCCAATGATCAACGACTTGTAAGTTTCTTTCTGGAGAGTAAAAGTAAGACTGACTTGTCGTTTAGAATGGGTTGGGACTGGAGCTTCGGGCATATGCCTTACGGTTTGCTTTCCTGCCATCCCAAGCATACAGATCGCTGATGTCCGTTCGATTGTATAGGGGAGCGTTGGAAAAAACATCGCAAGATGTTTGAACGCCAATTTCGTCCCGCAGTATCCCCAACTTACTGGCCTCTCCAACGAAAGGAAGCGCACGCACTTCTCAGAAACATTTTGACCTCTCCGGAACACCTCATCGAGCATCTCCGGCAGTGAGCACAGATCGTTTGTTATCCATTTCACGCACTATAAATCCACGCAGCAACGCAGCCGCGGTGATTATGAACGTCATATACGGAATAGAAATTTCACCAAAGTCCGACCGGTACATCGATATCGCCGAGAAGGCCTTGGAGGGAATGGCGAAGGCGGCAGCTCCAGGAGCGTTCCTTGTTGACGTTTTCCCTTGGAGTGAGTGACATTCTCAAGTCAGACGGGCCTCTGCTAACACTGGCGGAACAGTGAAACACATTCCGCATTGGGTACCTGGGGCAGGGTTTCAGAAGAAGGCCGCAAACTGGAAGAAGTACGTGTTGGAGATGCGGGATGCTCCCTTTTTAGCTGTGCAGAAAGCATTGGTTAGTACTTTTCTACTTCGGTACGAATCAAACTCATCCGTTTCAAGGCTGCAGGCACTGCATCCCCATGCTTTGTCACTCACCTCATGAACGATTTGATTAGTACCGAGGACGCGGAAGAGCAAGTCGAAATTATCAAAGGGTGTGCTGGCCTTGCATACGCTGGTAAGCTCAGAGCCCGACGCCAGAGTCCTGATTTATTCATCGAAGTCCTTCCCCCTTCTAGCTGGCGCGGAAAGCGTAAGAAGATGCCTTGAGCCATAGATTCAGGATACTGACTTTCGCCAGACCGTTTCCTCGTTATCATCATTCTTCTTGGCCATGGTGCTATACCCTGCCGTCCAAGCCAAAGCTCGAGCGGAGCTTGACTCCATCATCGGGTCTGGACGTCTCCCTGACTACAATGATAGACCATCCTTGCCATACATCAACGCCATCGTTAAAGAGGTGCTTCGGTGGAATCCCGTGGCTCCGCTTGGTGACTATTCGCCGCTGATGGTGACAATGAACGGGATTTACTTATCTTTCATCAGGTCTTCCTCACATGGTCACCAAGGACGACACCTACAATGGATATTTTATACCTGCTGGGACGACTATTATTGGCAACACCTGGTTAGTTACTGTTCCCCAGCAACGCCTTTGGGCCGAGATCCTGAGATCAGCCTGATACAGGACCATCCTGCACGATGAACGGAACTATTACCAACCCATGGATTTCATACCCGAAAGATTCCTGAATCCTGATCGAACGGAAAACGAGGAGGTCCTCGATCCTGCCACAGCAGCATTTGGCTATGGGCGGCGGTAAATTCGCGTATGATTTGTTCCTATATAGGTATTAATGGTTCCATGTGCAGTATCTGTCCAGGTCGTTTCATGGCAGACGCAACTTTGTGGATTTCCATCGCATGCATTCTCACCGTCTTCGATATCCGCCCTGGAAAGGACGAGAACGGAAACACTGCGGAGGTCAGGGCAGATTTCGAGTCTGGAATGATCTGGTGGGTAAAATTCTCCAGCACGAGAAGCAAACGCTCAAAAAAATCGAAATCAGTCACCCGAAATCTTTTGCTTACACCATTTCCCCCCGTTCCGAAGCAGCGAAGGCAATCATCAAGGAGACAGCCATTTTTTCGTAACTACTTTCCTTTGTGTCCTCCGTTCTTAAGAGATGTATGCCGAGGAAATAGTTGGATGCATAGCCTACAATTATTTCTCGCGCACGGTTATTTTTTTTATGAGACCAGTGCCCAACCGTTCAATCTCGTTAAGAACGGATTGTCGGTTGAGCACAACAGTGTCTCTTTTGTCCTTTTCTTTCGACTTTGCTCCCTATCTTACGGGTAAATTACACGCGTATCTGAACACCTGTGATCTCACCTCGGTGGTTGGCATGCTTGAGAATCCTCCTAGTGCTCTAAACGGATGGATTCCTGCCACGTTCAAGAGCCAAATTGCACCGATACGATGTCCGCCATAGATGTCGAAAAAGAACTTGAGAGTGTCCGAGTATACAGACTAGTTGAAGAGATTAGGACGTACAGGAACAGTAGAAAGACAGCAAGATGGAGTACCTGCAAATCGTCAAGCAACATGCGGGCCGGGTCAAATCCCGGGCGTGACACAGCGTCACCATCGATAGCACGATTTAAACGACTTCTCGACCACACTGATTCGTCTACATTGATGTTTTGGTGATACCTAGGCAATACGGCGGGGTCGAGTTCAATAATGAAATCATAGTCATCCGTCGCGTGAGAGAAAAGCCGCTATAGACTAAAGTCAGCAGAGAGTGAACCAGTTGCTGCGACTCATACATTTATGCTGTGTGAATCGATGTTGGCATCCTGCAAGATCTTATGTGCCTCCTTTGCTAGTGCACACAAACGGTGTGCAGCTACACCATCAGGACCACTCGAGGTCCACATTTTGCCGCCTGGGTCTTCCGAGGTTGGAATAGTCCATACACCTTCCTTGGAGCCTACAGCCATAACCGAAGGTTCCATCGGAGTACTATCACCCTCGTACAGAGGGACAAAGAGAGGGTTTTCAGGTTTCCAGTCTTTTAAGAACTCGATCACTAGAGCAAACCCACGTTCTTTGCTCATTGGGACGTTGATAACCGTGTCTGATGATGCGACACAACCACCGATGAATGGACGGGCGCATATCATTTCCACAGCTTCCCCTGACACGTGAATTTCGAGAAGCCAGTGGGATGCAAGCCAACGTTTGACCAGACGGACTGTCCCGGGGTAGGCTACGTAGCGATGAGAAAGAGTGGCAACGGCGCGGTGGTGCCTAGGCGCGTGGATAAAACGACGTGTGTAGATATCCAAGGCTCGACGGGCTATACGCTGGTCTTTGGAAAGGTGGGGATGAAGGCTGAGCGGCGTCTTGACAGGCGATACGAGCCGCTCGAGCAGGACAGCTTCCCGGTCATGCCATATCCGTGCGGAAAATGCCCAGCCCTCAGTGGTGAGTATTTCCAACGAAGAGTGATCCTGGATGTCTGAGTCACAGTGTCGTTCAACGTGTACAGTTGCTCGTAGACCAGGAACAGCTGCCATGAGAGAGGACGCGATTGTCTCAAAGAATGCCAACTTGATTTTTTGAATGGCTCGGAGGTCATCCGGCCACTTAGACGACTTCTCAAATTCGAGGATGATATGAATTTGAGGAAGGTAACGAAGTGGTGTGGAAAGCGCAGAGGAGGATAGGGAAAGAGGAAGGGGACTGAAGGTGCTTGTGTATCGAAGATATTCAGATATGGAGCTAACATTCGAAAGAACAAGGGGGAGCCTTTCATCAAGTGATTTGAGAGTTTTCACTATGCCATCGAAAGCCGCTATAGCAGCTTTGAATCCCCCAATAGTACCTGATTTTTGGTGGAAGCTTGCCAACTGATCCGGAAGGCGAAGCTTCGCATCGAAAGGCAATACAGCAGTTTGAATATCTGCAGCTGGAATGCCAAAGTGGAGGTGAAGTAGATGGCGGACAATAAACGTCGGAATGTGTGCTCTTTCGTCGGATGTTTTTACCTCCCAGACGACACTCTCGAGTATGCGTCCGTCCTTGAATCGGCGTAGCTCAGCCTTGTGTCCCCATAACTGACGAAATTCCTTTGATACGTTTGTGTCTTGCTCTTCAGCACTGGAACCATGATCCACGAGTCTCATTGCGTCGTTGGAGCTGTAGATTAGCCCAATGTGGATCACAGATATCCGTGGTGGGCTCGATAACTCGGAAATGCGTCGTACGTTTGAGGATGGACGGAAAATTGCAACAGCCCGTACGCGGTCTCCCAGACCTCGCCGCAAGATCCTCGAAATTGCTGCGAGGAGAGCGTTGTCATAAGTGCCATATTCCGCGTACTCGAATGTTGACCGGTGCTCCGATACACGCAAAAGATCGACTCTAAATGAGATTAAAAACAATGATCAGATCGGGTGATACTGACTTGCCTTACGACTGCGTCACAGCGTTTCAAAAGGTACGTCTGATCCTTGAGAAAAACATCTGCAAATACATCTGTGCCAGTGGGATCGTTGAGCTGTTCAAGGGTTTTCTGTGCGTCGTATCGAAGCTTTTGGGCGAAAAGATCAGTGGATGTTGCGGTCACTTATCAGCCAACTATACCATGTCAAGCGAGGTCAAAGGTACATCTACTAAGTGGTTTATGGTTGAGGTCGCATCCACCAAAACAGCAGACTGGTTCGATCCATATTCTTCTGGTGGGAACTAACAGAGTGGTGAGTTTCGCATTCAACACGAAAGCAAGCTTTTGGTCACCCTGTGTCCATTGGTAGACTTCGCGAATGCAGGTACGCACTCAAATTCTTGCTTGGCTACAAAGATTGCATAAGGATGAAATAGCGGGCAAGAATTAGTCTCTCACCCAAAAAGTCCAACGAAGCACGGAAGAGTTGATACGAGCTTAAACCCTTCCCAATTGGTTTCCTCCCCGTAGCCTTTCCTTTCCGTGGAGTAGAAAATGGTTCCTCTCCATTGATGAGGACACCCAGAACGGCAACCCACCATGGTCCCTTTCCTTCAAACCCGTGGACACAGAGAGCCCCTTCGCCATATCCTCTCTGATTCGCCCACACTCGAAGCAAAATGTATGCGTCCCTGAACGCAGGGATAGATTGCATGACCACATTGGTCGACAGTAACGAAAGTTTTGGAAAAGTAGAGAGGAGGATAGCGGTATTGTATATAGGCGTGGAATGATTCGACTCCGAGGAAGGGGGGTCCGAGGGAGGACGGATGCGGATATTCGAATGGGTCGGTGAGAGTCGGTGAATGGGTATCGGGTGAGAAGAGGGGAGTACTGGGATGATGCGAACTTCGACATGAGCTTTTAAGAAGTCATATGAAGTCCCTAAATATTCGTGGTATGTTATGAAACACTACGTGGGGAAATGCTCACCCGCTCGAGAACGAAGTACAAGAAAGGTTCGTCGGGGATCGCCTAGTGCTGCCCCATAAAAAACATCCACCTGGAATGAGGCGGATATAGACCGAGCAACCACGGCGAGATAATAAGCACGCTTGTGGAAGTATCGGGCATCCAAGTAGTCTTTCTCTTGAAAGAGAGACTGTACAACAGATCGAGTAAGCTGGTAGACAATGCGGAGAATGAGACATACCGAGGGCATCTCGACGGACAAATCGACCCCAAAATATTTGCTGTCTTTCTTTTTAATGCTGATCTTATTTGCCCAACTACCAACGACGTAAACGTCTGATGGTGGTTCAAACGCTACCGTCCATTTCGTTTCTTTTCTGGGATGTGGGAGTGCAAACGGCACTGCGACATTGTCTTGAGATAATTCACGAGCAGCAATAAGAGGATTTTGTGGATGAATAGAAGGAAGTGATAAAAGATGCGATCGAAGAGCGAATAGAAATTGATCCAGGGATTCCCTGTATGATTCCTTGGGCGTTACGTTGGGTAGCAAGGCGTCGATCTTGGTTGGTATTTAACAAGAAGAAACATACAAAAGGACTTGAACACACCTGAAGTTTAAACGAATTTGACTGGTATAAATCTGCCGCATCTTTCAACGCCTTGAGCTCTTCCCCAGTTGGGAGCTTTGTATGTTTCTGTGCGTAGTGGGTGAGACGGAATCAGGTGGATCAGCTGCAACAGAAAAACCTTGACAATCTCTGCATCTGCTTTCGCGTCTTCTTCGTCGAGTTCATCTTCGCGTTTGCGCTTCAAGTCGGAAGCCATCCAGACCAAAAATTTAAATAATATACAAGCGGAAGAGCACTAGTTAGAACTACACCCCCCTCAGAGGGGTGTCTTTCTAAATATATACGTGACTTAAATTGGCTTTAAACATATCATCAATCATCAATGACAATCACCTCTCCAGAAGACCGTAAACGTGAACTCGAATACTCGGGCAGAATCCTGGGTCTACTCCGCATTCGCTCTTCATCTCCAATATCAACGTCTATAACGTCAGACTCTCTCGGTCTTTTCCTCCCAGAATGACGCGGGACAGTGAGGGGTGGAAGAGACGCCTCGTCACCCAAATCGTCAACCACTATGGGTTCAGACCGCGGTGGCCGCCTGCTGTTCGAAGGGCCACTGCCATTGGCCGTAATTCCTTCACTCCTACTAGACGACGCTACCTGCGTGACAGACGCCTTTCCTTTGCCCTTGGTTCTCTTGGTGCTTGATCTAGCCGGAGTTGGAGTTAATGTCGACTGTGGTTGCGGTTGTGGCGGCGGGGACGGCGGCGGACGAGCATATAGATCTGTCCAACGTCGAGCAGTACGGTCGTGCTGCGCTCTGTTGCGCATGTACTCGGTGGCAATTGAGGGAACTAGACAACGAGCTCATGAGTTGTGCACCAGTGATGTTGCTCTTGTAGCGCGTCTTACCTAGCGGGTCGTCTGCAAATGAAGCAAGATGAAGATGCGCTAGGTGGAGAGAAGAAAGCAGACGCACGTGGGTTGGGGTCGGTAAGGAGTGATGAGAGGGAGAGCATGACCTTGAAGAGTGATAATGCAGGTGACCAGTTCTGTTTGAGGATATCGATACATATGCCTCCTTTGTCAGAGATATTCATGTGGTATATCCTGATATCATTTAGTGTCCATGCAACGACGAATAGTCATTTATGCCTACCTTGTCGTAAAGGCGACTTTGGGTGCTGAGAATCTACAAGAGTACTTGAGTGCATGTGACTGTGATTAGCAATTCGAAACTTACGGATAATCGGGGGCGAGTTGGATATCGACCTTGAACACGCCCCCTTCGTATGGACTTCCCTGGGGACCTAGTATAGTGGCCTTCCAGTGGTAGAGACTGTCCTGTGTCGGTGCAAGGGTGATGCCAGTACCCAGGTCCTCCTTCTTCGCGTCGGCAATTTCACGATGAATGCGTTTCACTGTCATCTATACGAGGGTAAGCTTCGTTGCGAAGAGCGTATTAGAGACTTACTGAAGAAGAAGAAGCAGGTGGCATGGCTGATGTGGTGTCTGGTCAAGGTCTGTTCCGTCGGTGGTCGTTGTCATTTGTGGTCTATAAAGGTCACGAGGATGGTATGAGTCACGTGCTTCTCTTTAGAAGCAGTGCCAAGTGATTGTCTAGTGGTAGTACTACCAATCATATCTACGGTAATGATGACTCGAATATCTGCTTCTGTCTAATATCCGACAGTACAAGGACCAACGCTCATGTTTGGCGAATTTGACTCGGAGAGTCCGCGAGTACCCAGCCCATGGGATTCGCTTACTCCGCCATCCTCCCCACCGAACGTACTCAATGAAATACCAAAGCTTGTCCCGGAAGCTGACGAGGTCAGCATACTCCCTTTTTCTCGCCTTCGTCTTACCATTTTATCATCCAAGGGGAATGTCGAATACAAACTTCAACTCCTATCTCCTACCCCGGCTCGCTTCGCCCGTCTCGTCACACAGCTCAAATGGCGCCTTCTGGAAGGTGGAGGACAGGCATACTATGAAATCGGTGTCGCCGATTCTGGTACACTCATTGGACTCCCGCGCGATCAACTCGAGCAGTCGTTGGAAACTCTCGAAATGATGGCTGGTGAAATTGGTGCATCCGTCATCGTAGTCAAGGAAATCGAGGTATCTTTGGAGCTGTCAAGCCCTGCTCGGTCTCAAGTTGAGAGGTGGGAAGAGAGGAAGAGGAACGGCAGGAAGAAGGATCTCCCAAGGGTGAAGGGAGAAGAGTCTCCTGCCACGTCCGCAACCGAGCTTGAAACCGAGCTTTCGAATACGGACTTTACAGATATCGAAGAAACATCCAGTTCCTCCCCAATTACTTCTCCCGCTTCACCCGGAGGGGAGTTCAACTTCATCCAGCCCTTTGATTCGGCTCTCGCAGTGTTCACTATGGACATAGGGGAGGACGTCGCAGACTATGCTGACAATGAAACCACCGATGATGACACTCGTGCAGACTATGCGGCTCAATTCTCCACCCTTGAAATCTCATCCGTGTACAAACCCCGGCCGATGAAGAAGCGCGCAACGCACGTCACACCTCCCCAGTCCACCCACCAAGAGTCTGCCAAGGGGAGATTCAAGAAGGGACATCCACCCTCCAAATCTGTTGAAGATTCAGTAGCTTTTGACCCACCGGAATCCCAACCCGAACCAAAGGGTGCAAAAGCACTCATCCGCAGAGTCAAACGTGACAAACGGCGAGAATTAAAGCTTAGTACCCAGCTCTCCCATATCCCTACATTGCGATCCACTGAGCCACCAGATCCCATCGATTCCAACTCTATCTCTTCGTGCTCCAGAGACGAATGCAGTGATCCTGCCGTCGGATCTGCTCAGATCGCTGCAGTCGGCTCTCCAGCAGGTAGCGAGTCAGGAGCAACTACAGTGATATCCAAAGAGCCACGACTTATCGTCGAGGCGCTGGTTGTTAGGAAACTGTCTTTGGAGGAAGCATTTCTAGACTTTGAGGGTTTCTCGCTCCAATGACAAGCGGACTCCAGCACCCAGACAAACTATACACGAGCGAAATTTGTATGAATATCTATGTTTTTACAATTATTATATCTCCTGTGCTACCTATTTTCCCGGGATACATACCAAACTGAGAACGACCTCATGTGCCAACGAGCAGAAAGAAATGTGTAGTTCAATTACATGAGCACAAACTGTCAATAGTCCATGAGGCTCTAACTTGCAATGGACTCCCAGACCTTCCTGGCTGCATCCTCCGTCACGTTCCTCCACACAGCCCCTCCAGAACCATCGTTTCCAGGTTGATCAGAACTTGCTGTGAGCGCATATGGCACTCCCCTGTCCCCACCCGTGCTAACGCCTTTGACAAGTGGAAGCTCGCCAAGGACGGGGACCTGAAGCGTGGAAGCGACGGAACGAAAGGCATCGGGAGAGCCAAAGAGTTGGTGTGGGGTCGTGCAGGACGGACATATAAAGTAAGCTTGATTGAGAATTGTTCCTATTATCTATTTCGGTGTTGTTTTTCTCAGCGCACGAACGAGGGTGTCAGATACGACATACAGGAACTGAGAGCTTACGAAACATGGTGATGCCCCGTCGCACGTCCGCGAGGGCTACGTCTTGCGGTGTCGATACGATCACAGCTCCTGTTACATCTCTGAGCATACCAGACAAAAAATTGTAAATGCGTTGCACACCATCCAAGACAACCAGTTGTCCGAGTGTTAACGGAACGTCACCAGTCCCAGGTGGCATGTCGATGATTAACACGTCCAAACCAGGGCCATGTCCAGATTCACGCCAATCGACATCAAAGAGCAATTGTTGCACCGCTTTCTGAACCATAAGACCTCTCCATACGACAGCAACATCCTCTCTTTCCTGGTTCTCAGGCATTTTTGGAAGAAGGTAACCGATGGACATGGTTGGTAATCCATGGTTAATGATAGGCAACATCGCGCCACCTTGAAAATGAAAAGCAACGAGAGTGAGCCGTCGTAAATGGGCTTACTAGACGTGAGGGAAGGTTCGTCCGAATGTTGAAGACCCATTAACATCGGTATAGATGGGCCAAAAATGTCCAGATCGAGGATGCCAACTCGAGGACGACGTCCAAGAGATACGAGCTTGTGCTTTGCAAGTGCGAAAGCGAGGTTCACTGGACAGGTCAATCTGGAAGCATGGATTGGGGGAATCGCACCAACCTGCGACTGTACTTTTGCCTACTCCACCCTTGCCGCTAGCGACCGCAAGGACTTTTGAGACATATGGTATCTTTCTTTTTTGGATGGGTCCGCCTCGACGAGGGATCTGGGGAGGCGTATTAGAGCGAAGGGGTAAGCCCTACAGCGTGTCGGTTCAACATATTTTTTGGTTGTAAGCTTGTAATCGTACCAGCGGATTTTCATGCCAACGAGTGAACGCGGTCGAGAATGATTTACAGAATTGACGTGTAGGAAATGGCAACATGTCTTGACTAGTTTACTACCAACAGCAAATGGTTCATTGGCATGCCTTTGGCCTCTGCCTCACCCTTCTCTGGCTCATCATATACTTTGTCAAATACACTCTTAGACGACGGACGCCTATCCTTCCCGTTTCACAGTACCGGAGACCCTCCATCGAGGTTACTGTGAGGCAATTGAGCCTTCGTCTCAAGACAGAGGCATTCAATGTCTTCCATGACCGACTGTCTACCTTTCTGTCTTCAAATCACTCTCGGTTCTTGCGGCAGGCCCTCTTGATGTCGTATGATCTAGGCAGCCTTGTTGGAGTCATCGGGATGTTGCTTGGTTTCTGCTCGCTATTCTTTATGGCGACCTCCTTGTCTTGGGGGATCCTACACGCAGGGCGACGTCTTGACGCGGACACGATCACAAAGCGGGGGATGGACTACGTTTCTGATGGGACCCCACCTACCACCGCACCTGGATCCGATCTGCCAAGGCTCAGTTTGATTGTAAGTCACTGTGGATTTGGCACGCTAAAACAACGAGCACACTTTCAATTCATTAGATACCAGGGTTGACTGTTCCCCTCGATCATTTACCACTGATTCTTGTGGCGCTGGCTGTTAGCCAAATTGTTCACGAATCTGGGCACGCCATTACTGCTGCACTGTAGGTGGACCTCCAATCTTAGGAACAAGGCATTGACGTTGCAAACAGGCACCGCATACCAATGATTTCGTGTGGTATTGCCATTACTTTTGTCTTGCCGTCCGCGTTTGTAACTCTCCCTGCCGCTCGACTTGAGAAGCTGCATCCTAGGCAACGCTTGCAAATCATGTCTGGTGGATGTTTTCACAACGTTGTACTCTATTGTGTGTTACTCTTAGCAGCTTGGTCAGGTGCGAACGCCATTCCCACCTGGATCTTCTTCCGGGATATTT
The DNA here is from genome assembly GCA_038094075.1 of Xerocomus spinulosus. Lineage (NCBI taxonomy): Eukaryota > Fungi > Basidiomycota > Agaricomycetes > Boletales > Boletaceae > Xerocomus > Xerocomus spinulosus. The sequence goes on along the minus strand of JBBPTN010000049.1, from coordinate 33,095 downwards.
CCAGTCTGGGTCGGCTCGTAGTGAACGTGGACCATGTCGGTGCACAGGCTCTCCTGCAAGTTCGCACACTAAGTGGTTTTAGGGTTCTCCGTTGAAGGCACATCTCCCTGTTGGTACCCTGATCACCAAGATAGATGATGTCCCAGTGGCTTCTGTGTCGTCGGATAACCCTTGGGATCACTACCTCCTCTCCCCTTCCGCGGGCGTCGTCCAGGGTTGGTGTACCAATGACTCTCTTCTAAGCCAAGTCCCTGGTAAGTTTGCAAGTCTCGTCACATTTATTCGTTTCTTAATCTTTCTCAAGTCTCGACATGTACCAGTGTTGATGGCTCCCACTCCTGCTTTGTGTCCAAGGAGGACAATAGCGTACAGTACAAATTAGATCCCGTCCAGATATTCACAGGCAACTCGCCGCGGTGCAATTCTTCCGCAGGTTGCTTGCCGTTTGCGTCCTGCGTGGTGCCTCATCATGATGCACAACTCGTACGGATCTCGATCACGAGGGCCCGTACGGGTGCGAACCTGGAAGACGTGGTTGTTTGGAAAGGTCCGAAAGAGGAGATCTGGGAACAAGGTACTTGAATACTTTTGAGCGGCGTTGAACATCCGAGCTGACCCCCTTGGATTAGTTCAAGTAGGTCATCTACGCCCTCGTTTTCCAATCGTGTCACCCAAGCTTCCGGAAATCGCTTCTACTTTCTTCGAGTGCGTAGGACTAGTGGATGTCTATCTTTGAAATGATTGACACGAACTCCTACAGATATATGAAGATAACGAATCTTTCTCTTTATATTATCAACATGCTACCAATCATGGCACTTGACGGATATCAATCACTCGTTGCATTACTCCAACTCTTTTATGGCCCGAGGAGTGACATGGCGACTATCGATCTGGAGGGTCTTGATAACATGTCACGGCCCAGTCGAGAGGGAACTGTGCAAGGAGGGTGCCGAACATTCCTCAGTTTTTTCGCCCTCCTCTTGGTTGGTCTTTGTGGGTTCCTAGGTATAGTAAGCCAATGGGTGAGGACATAATAGACCAACCGTTGGATGGATCAATCATCACACCTATAAGACGCAGTAGTAACCCAGACCATGACATACCGTCAATATTTGTTGGACTCCGTAAAACAGGACGGGGCAAATGCCTGGCTTAAAAATTCCCTGTTGGACCTCTCAGAGTCCAATGTTCCGCACTAGTTGCCAGCAACGTAGAGGGCTAGCAGAAATCACAGCTTCAAATCTGACAGACAGAAGAGAATTATTCTGCAGAAGTTTAGCTGGGTCTCTGTTGCAAGACGCGTATCGCATACACCGCATGAACATACAAACATGAACTGTGTGTCGTTGCACGCTTGGATCCACCGCTCCCTCTCCTACACGATTCCCCACACGTGTCCAGAAAAGAGCGCACCCAAAGAGCGATTCACTTCTTCTTTGTTGGCTTGGACAAGTCTACAACTGTCAAGCCTGGTATGGTATTGTCACACCTAGTCCGAGGGACTTGACAAACGCAAGGAAACGTACCTGGAGGTAGGCTCCGCTCAAGCTTGTCGGCCTTGTCTGGGTCATCGACAGAGAGCGTGTAAAGATATCTTGAACACCGAACTTTAAACTTGGTCAGAGCCTTGCCGGTGGGGGTTTTGGCAGCGACTTTCTTTATCCGAGCCTCTGTATACGAATAAAAGTGTTCGTATGAAAAGTGTTCGTATGCGCAAGGAAAGTATCGATGAGTGTTGCTCAGACTGGGCGACCCATTGCGATACGTACGAGTAGCATCCTTCCGCCGTGCAATCTCGATGAATTTTTTGATATCTCGAATTTCCTTGGGCTGTATACAACATCAAGAACCGCATATACCCTTTGTCAGAAATGCTACATACCATGGTGAATGAGGTTGGATACTTTGTGTGTTGTTGTCAAGACTTCACCGTTGACGAGTGGCTGAACTCTAAATTGCTAGTTCTGCGGAAAGTCCCGAAGCTAGGGTATTATCAACTCTACAAAGGACAATGACAAAAGCTACAAGCTGATAATAATAAGATGTGATGAGCAAAAAGAATGTAAGGCAACGATACAAAGTTGATATCATGGTATAAATCTCAATATTCGTCATGACGGCTTGAGCCGGCGTGGAGAACCAACGGAGGAGGCACCAGACGAGCTAGTCGCATCGCCGATCGAGGAGGAAGCCGGTCTGCTAATGCGACTGCGAAGACGCTCTACTTCACGCTCCAGCCTAGAGACGTCGTGAACAACAAGATATCAAATAAACGGGAGTTGACCTACGTTAAAGTGGTTTGCTTGGCTTCAGCAGCTTGCAATTCAAGCCGGCGGTTGGCGCGGACTAATTCACTTCCAGACGATTGCTATACTTTCTTTCAGCGCGGAAGACCGACAGAATCAGGTTTGACTGACCGATTGATCAAGCTTTTCACGCAGGGTATGGATCTGCGATTCTGAGAGCTTCCTGTCTTCTTCCAACTTTGCACGATGGCGTTCACTCTCATGGAGTTGAAGTTGGAGGTCTCTGACCGCCTTGTCGGAAGATCGTAATGGTGTATTGTGCTTCTTGTCGTTGGTGGCTTGGCTGAGTTGACTAGTAAGTTCTTCGACACGAACTTGTAACTGGCGAATGGTCGCATTCGGTTGAGGCATGCTAGCGTATGATTTCGTTTCGAGGTCTACGATCCGCACATTAAGGTCCTTGACTTGCTTCTCCAACCGAGCCTGCGAAGAGCATAAGAAATGTTTCTGCAGGAGAGAAAGAATTGCGCACATTTTTCCTGTCCAGTTCGGTATTCTCAATACGTATATTATCGAGTTCCAGCTGGCTTTCCGCTGCATGGCTTTCCGCTGCCTTCATGCGGCCAAACGCCATTGACACACGATCTTCTTGCTCTTCCAGAGAGCGCTCTAGGTCTTGCTTTTCAAGTTGAAGTTTCTGGAGTTCTCGATCCGAAGTCACCTTGCTAGCATCAATATGGTCGAGCTTGATACCCTCTAGCTCGGCTTGTAGCGATCGCCTTGCCTTTTGGAGCATCGCACGGTCCGCCTCTGCGTCGTTCAAAACGCTGCGAAGCTCACGGACTTGGGAGTGAAGGGATACGATTTGTGCTTGCTGATCAGACTGCACCGTGGTAGCGGTTTCGTAGGCTTTTGTCAAGTCTGCGATCTTCGTATCCAGGCGTTCTCTCTCTCTCTTCCATGCGCCACCGCTGTAAACTTCCTCGTCAAAGCGTAGCTGCAAATCGTCATAGTCCGAATGGATCTTGCGGTTATCCTCACGGAGGCGCGTCATTGTATCGCGTTGGGATTGAAGTTCTACAGAGGACGATGAGGAAAAGCCCTAGAATTTATAAAGATTACCATACCTTCGCTTAGCTGGGCAAGTTCAGCTATAGGTATGTGAGCACCCTTCACAAGTAGGAATCACGAATAGGCAGTTACCTTGATATTTCTTTCGGGTCTGATCGCTGGTAAAGTCACGCTCGGCAAGATCCTTCTGGTGCTGAAGACGTTCATCTTGGAGTTGCTGCGCGAGTCGGCGTCTGTGAATACCAAGCTCAGAAGACTCCCTATCTTCCTCGTCAATTTGCTGTTCCAATTCCCGGAGTTTATGTTCGGTGGTTTGTAGCCTTTCTTCAATCGCCTTCTTCTCCGAAACGAGATCAAGATGTGTCTTCTCCAAGTCGGTAAATGCGCGGCGAGCTGCCTAGTGTCAGCTCGTGTGGGAAGAAAGATACAGCTACTCACCAAAGGTCTCGGCTTGTTCCACTTTTGCCTGAGCAATCTCGGCGTCTTGAAGCTTTGCGTTGTTTATCAGCGACTTTTGCTTATACGACTCAATCGCCTGCTGAAGCTCTTTGAATCCCAATAAGCTAACCTCAGTACCAGGATAATCAATGTCACCCACCCGATTGCATTGCGATTGCAGCGGCCGATGTTATCTGAAGTTCTTGGAATTCAGTCTGGAGTTGCCTGTGTGCGTCTGCCTCGATTGAGTATGATATCTTCAAGATGAGCAAACTTACTAATTGCATCATTCTTAGAGGCGATCTCAGCGTCCAGCTTGTCGTGGACATTAGCCAATTCCTCTCGATTCCTTCTCCGGACCTCCTCCAATTCCAGCTGCATACTCCGCTGTTGAGCCAGCTGTCAGATGCATTCCACCATCAGTTTTGTTTCTACTGAACGGCAGAAACACGTACGAGAGTTTTACGAGATTCTTCAAGATGGGTTGTAGATTCGTCCTTGAGGACAGGTGGAGATGAGTCTGAGCCTTGCATAACTGCGGAAAACTGGCGCGCAAGTGACTCTTCAGCTGCTTGGAGCTCACGAACGAGACGAGAATGGAATGTCTCATCCATCGGGGTATCCTTCTCGATAAGATCGAGTAGTTCCTTGTGCTGACGCTCGACCTGAGCCTTAATCTTCGTGACCATCCCTTGCACAGTTTCTGCGTCTTCGAGTTTCTCCTCCAACTGCGCTATCTTTTCTTTGTACTCGTGCTGTAACGACGCATTAGGCAAAACGGCATCGACACTTTCCGCAATCAAAGTGAGCTCGCTTTCGAGAGCGTCCTTGGACCTCTGCACGGTAGAGAGCTGTTCATGTGTTACCTCTAAGTCGTTCTTCACGACATTAAGGTCAGCCTGCAGGCGTCGATTGCTGGACTCTGCAGCCTCTCTTGCTTTCCGCTCAGCTTCCAACGCTGCCAGGGCCTTCAAAGCTCTTTCTTCATTCGCTCGGGCAGTCTTCTCGATGGCGCGGAGCTCGACTTGTTCGATCTTATTCTCACGCGCAAAGTCTTCGGCTTCGCGTGTCAACGCCAATTTCGCTTTCTCCAGAGACCGAATGTACACCGCATTTCTCTGTAATTCCTCCTGGGCGTCTTTGAGTTGCTGGTCGGTAACCTTCTTCGCCTTCTCAAGCACGTGGACATGCTCGACAATCCTCTTGTCTTGTTTGGACTCGAGCTGCTTGAGTTCCCATTCCTTGTTTTTGAGGTCAGCGAGTGCCTTGTTGAGAGCGGAATCCATTTTCGAGAGGCGGTCTTGGCGCAGAGCGAGCTCCCCTTTCTGGTTGGTCGCAACCTGGTGAAGTTGCTTGTACTTGGCTGATTCGGTTTCTAGTTGTTTACGGGTCTGCTCTAGTTGGCGCTCAAGGGCGTGAGATCCCCTCTCCAATTGCAAAACGGTGTCCTCGAGTTCGTGGCATTTGCTTTGGGCTGAGCCGAGCTGTCGCTCAAAGGACTTGAACAGCACGAGTCAGGCACATAATTTGCCTATAGAACGAGGTACTGTACCTCCTTGGCCTTCTCCGCCTCTGCGAGATTGGAATCTGAGTCGATTTGCTTTGTACGTAGTGCCTGCAGCTCCGACTCTAATGTCCTTTTTGACTTCTCCATAGACACCGCCGCAGCTTCGGCCTTGTTAAATTGTTCATTGGCGGCCCTCTCTCGTTCAAGCAACGACGCATGTGAACTCTCGAGCTGGGCGATTTTGGCATTCAAAATTTCCCTTGAGAGGCGAATAAGATTGGTCCTCGAACACGGTATTGACTGATACTCACGTCGTATGCGCCTCTGTAGCCAACTTGAACTGCAGCTCGTGAATAGATGCCTCGGAATGCTCTTTGAGGCGGGTAAAGTCTTCATCACGCTGGGATACCAAGGTAGCGAAGTCTTCATTTAGCTTCTGTAGTTCGTCTCGCTCATCTTGGAGCTGTGTCATGCCACTTTCCATCGTGGAGACGAGGTCCGTAATTTCTGCCTCTTGTTTCTTCCACTCATTCTGCTGTGCCTCGAACCGCACGAGGTGTTCCGCAGCCTGGTCAAACGCTTGGCGAAGGTTTTCGTGCTTCTCCTCGGTTTCCTTCTGTCGAAGCAATGCCCGGTCCAACTGTGAATCCAGAACATCAAGATCGGCATGTAGAGCAACGACCTCTTCTTCCAATTCACTCTCTCGATGTTTACTCCGCTCAAGCAAGGAGTCCTTGTCAAGTGTGAGCACCCGTTCTGCTTCGAGTTCCTGGACGATCCTATGTTTCTCCGCCTCCAATGACATTCTCATGTTTTCTAGGTTTTCTTTCTCGCGCTGGTCTCTCTCCGCTCGCTCCTTGACGAGTTGTAGCTCCACTTCTTTCCTCCGGAGCTCCTCATCGTTGCGAGTAGCAGCTAGTAAGGGTCGAACCTAACCTTAACATCAGAAGAAAAAACGTGCTTGGGCAACACATTCGAACCTTGGTGTAAAGTTGCCACCACGGCCAGTCCTTGAGTTCGCCATACACCCGAGCATTACGTTGAATAGTCCGGATGGCGATAGCACGATTCAGAATCTTCTTCATTTGCCTTCTCGCTGAGAACCTGCGCGCGACGGCCTGCAGTCTCGAGAAAACGTCATACAGTAACGCATCTCTACGTTCTTCGAGCTCGGCGAGCACGCCTGCCTTGAAGAAAATCTTCGACGTGCCGACACGATAAAGCTCTTTGTCAAGCTCCAACGCCTCCACCATGCGGAGACAAGCTTTTCGACCATCCATGTAACCGCGAGGGATAACACCAGGAGTCATGATCTCATAGCGTTGCCGGAACTCAACAAAGGGAAGTCGATTGGGATAACCCAATCTAGCGATGCGGATACCTTCCAGTACACCATTGCAACGCAACTGGTCAAGTACAAGCGGTACATCGACACGTCCCGGCTTCTTGTTGACGTTAGGAACTATACACCGAACGAAGTGGGGTTGAGTGGCGTGCAGTTGGGTCATTAGCAACGCTAGCTGTTCTTTATGCCTTTGAGCCACGGTACGGAAAGCACCTTTCTTGACACCGCGCTTCTTCCCCATGGAGAACCCGAGGTTTGAGGAGGGCAGATCGGGAAGTGTGCTCGCATAGTCCTGGAACAGAGATGCCACGTAAGGTTGCGTAGATGCAGCGAGAACCCGGGTGAGGTTGTCGTTTAGTGGATCTTTATTCTTCTCCAGCCAACCATAGGTACGGTACTCGACCTTCCCAGCATAATGGGTGATGATGAACCCTTGCTCAAACTTCGGGAGTTCGTACTTGCTACGGCCGGGGTGAGGCTGTTCTCCAGGTGCCAGGTCCCCACTCCATAGGGAATGCACCTTCTCCGTGAATGTAAGATCCGTTGCCTTAGGCATGATGCAGTCCTCATCCAGGCAGCTTAGAATGCCAATGAGATTGCCACCGCCTTCGATGAGATCAATCGTGGGTTGCAAGTCAAGCTTGAAGTTCACGTAGTCCCACTCGATACCCTCACGAGAATACTCTTCTTGCTCAAGGACAAACATGTGATGGTTGAAGAATTGTTGGAGTTTTTCGTTGGTAAAATTGATGAGAAGTTGCTCGTATGTATTGATCTCGAAGATCTCAAACCCTGCAATATCCAGTACACCGATGAATGTCGCCTTGGGTGTTGGACGATCTAGGGCGCGATTGATTCGGTCAACCAGCGCACCGAATGATTTCTCGTACAACGTCTTTGAAAGAGCAGCAAGCTCGTCCAACGCCTGCTGGCCAGTACGCGCTTGTGTGACCCATTCCCGTCCAGCAAGCGTTGTAGGGCGCAAGACGGCTTTCGTGAACTCGGCCAGTGGAATCCCCAAGAGGTGACAAACGCGTTCCGCTTGTGACGAATCGACCATAACAGCGGCGTCAGCGCGTGTGGAGGTAATAGCAATATTACCAAGGTGGAGAACTGCCGCCACAACCCGGAACAGATCAAACTGCTCAGCCTGGGAGAAGCCGACAATTTCAAAAGCATTCTTGAAGTGTGATTAGTAGACCTCTTAGCGCGCGCAATTAGAAACCAACTAACCATAAGAGTATCCCAGTCATCACGATCGTTCACACCATCAATCTCTCTCCTGCTCCGATTCAGGAATTCATAATCCTCGATGTTCCCGTCAAGTAACAATGAATCTGAAATAAAATGAGCATATAATGACAATACCAAACATCAGTACGCATACCTTTCAGAGAACCGGTGGTGGACATCAACTGGTAGAACACATGGAAATTCCGTTCCGCAGGACTACGCACAACCACACGGCTCTTCTCCAATAAGTACCAGTTAATGTTGGCCCCGGAAATGCTCCCGTCCGGGGCGAAACTAATGCGGATGAATTTACCGAAACGACTCGAATTGTTGTTCCGTTGAGTCTGCGCATTCCCGAAAGCCTCGAGGATTGGGTTGGCTTGAATTATTTGTCGTTCCAATAGACCGAGCCGTTCTTTGGCAGTCATGGCACTCCCAGATCCCGGCATGGATATGCTCTTCCTGCTTCTAGGGAGGCCGATTGATGGTATTGCTGAGTACGAGGAAGATATTGACGACGAGTGTGCGTGCGATGAGTTGGGAGGGTGGACATCAGTCGCTATGGCCGAAAGGTATTGAATGACTTTCTTTGTGCTTTCCGTCTTACCGGCTCCTGATTCCCCACTGTACAATCGATCCGTCAGTGAGGATGTCATATTTTGGGACATGACGTCAACAAACGTGATGAGGATACTTTGATTCTCGCGTTCTTCCTGCATATTGATCCATGCACGTTCAGTAACTGCGAATATATGCGGTGGATTTTCATCTCGTCGTTTATTGCGGTATTGTTGAATGATGGCGTCTGTATAAAGTGGCAAGTTCTGGTATGGATTAATGGCGACTAAGAATAAGCCGGAATATGTCTGTGACAAAAGTTTGTTCAGAACGGGTACGGCAAGGGTCACCAACATCGGAGAGTGATGTTATATGTCTCTGGGAACGCAGAATTCGAAAGGAGGGAAAGCGGACTTACGTAGATTGCTCCAGAGCCGTACCTTAGACGCAGATTGTGAACAACACTGGCTTCGTTCAGAAATGTGAGGTCTGCAATGTCGTCCACACGATCAAACTTTGGTGGATTCATCTTGGACAACGCATAGAGCGGAACTCGGCGGATCTGGGGGAATATAAGCAAGGTGGCAAAGTGAATATAAAAACATGCACCTCGCCGCCAGAGGACATGATAATTTCAGCAGTCTCTTGGTCCTCCAGATGGACCCACCCAGCAAGGTAACCCTCCCTCTCGTCTGGTACCCACACCCATTTCTTCTCGTTGAATTCAGCTTGAAGGGCGGCAGCACGCGCAGCTTCTGCATTATGAGAGTTCCACGATCCATTCATGTTTAATATCGCGGTATATGGTCAAGAAACGCGCGTTAAGATCAGGAGGCAAAGTGAGGAGTGGCCCACTGGGTAAGGGCGCGGTCCACGGTCGTATAGGGTATCAGCGCAATGAAATATAGATCAAGCGTCGCTGTCGTGATTGAATGGGTCGAGTACAACGACGAGCACCGTCGGAGGGACTGTCAAATGCCAGTGGTAGTGTCGTTCAACAATCAACTGCCTTTGCTAACCTGTCCCGTTTTGGTATGCCATTGTACCGTATCACTCCTTACCTAGCAACAATTGGCCAGCGTAAGGCATCACTACAGCATTTCACAATCCAATGATTAAACGCTAGTAAGCATTACCAGTGAAAAGGTTGACCCCGTCAATAGAACAGGACTACATTATCCTTGAAACTGATGACCTTCAAACTTTTGATCATCCCAGGTCACAACAGTAAGAAATACGTCCTAGAGTTCATCCTAAAACGTTCCCTTTCTCCGTGGGCGGCTCTGGATCCATTGCCGCGTTGAATTTCACATAGTCGCTTGCCACCACATTTTGGGGGAGCTTATTCTCTCACCTCCAGTGCTCTTTCCAGTATGGAATCCGATCCGACGGATCGATAACAAAATCGCCGACCTTTCTCTAGAAGCAGAAATACGTCAAGTCTTCTTTGATGCGTATTCGTGTCCGCTGCTGAGAATGGTACTGGATAACAAACGACGCGACGAAGTTGGTGCCCATATCTTTGTGTCTCGGTGAGGTTACAGAGTCCTAGGATTAGTATGGGCTGTACGGCATATCTTTGGGTCCGACTTCACGAAACAGACGCCTTTTCTTCTTTGTTTTGATGTCTGAGCCCACTCGCGACGACTTACCAACGTTGCTCGCTTCTCTGGGCGATATGTCCATCAATACGCTATTGTTCGCCGACAGAGAAGGGACCCACTGATACGCCACACCGAGGGTGCACTTTATGAGAACGGGGTGGCCGAGGAACCACCCTCATAATTATGAACTGGGGTCTCGTACTCGCGAGGTTACTAGTGGGCACAGCAGTCAGTCCTTCAGTCTCAGCACAGGCTCACTCGGAGCGTGTTCCGATGTCATGTTTGGAGTCCAAAACTACAGGTGAGCACAGGCGAGCACCCTTCTGATTGAGTGACGCTGGTTTAAGCCTCTACAGCATTCGGATCCATGGCCCGTCCTAACAGCACCGGACCCATTCCCATCACGTCCCAGTCCGTTCTCAACGGGTAGAGTCGCAGGCATGGAAGACGATGTTTTGACGCTTTTCTATAGGGAGTGACTTGGATAGCGCCAAAAGAAGCTAATGTCTTTATGCAAGCTGGTAACAGCCTCGCCAACGCGTGTACAACACGTTTTTATAGGGTGGACCCGCAATCGAAAACAAGATCAATTATGTCGCGTTCGCGATAAGAACCCCTCGACGTTGCGCGTCTACCTGAAATTCCCTCCATCAGTTCGTTTCCTGCCTCGTTCAACCATTTATTCCCTTTCCCTTTCGTAATGGTTGACTCTGATTTCTTTTTCCAATGGATCGACGTCCCAGACGACCTTCCACCGGTCGACGAAGACGGTTTGAAAGACCTGTGAGTTGTCGACCCTTGAAAAACCCTACCTGTGGCCTCACCCGCAAAAGCACGAGCCTTGGCCACCAGACCGATCTTCATATCGACGGCCAAAGATACATATTAAGCACTGGATTACTCCTAGGACCATGTCACGATGTCTCTCAACGTGTAGACACGTCCGATACGATTGCTACACATGCTGTACAAAGGGCGTTTCTCGCGTTAGATGTGAGTGAAGTCACTTTCGCGTTGACGTACCCGGGAATTTAATATGTGCATTAGCCTCCCCCATCGCAAATTTCCTATCGAACCCTCGGTCCTCCAGCGCTTTCTCCTGATTGTTCCCCCTCCAGTGTCGCGTCATCTACCCCTTGGCTAAGGACTCCCATGACAGATGTGTCACTTGCCGATGTTGCTAACCTCACGCCATTGGACACGACGTGGGATATTACAAGGATAGAGGCGACGTGTCAAACCACCCACTTTGTGGATGAGTCGGGCAACAGCCTCGATGATGTCCTATCAGAGTTTCACGAGGTGATGCCCGAAGACATTGCGTGCACTCCCCAGATTATTGCCAACGATTCGCTTTCTCTGTCCAATACGCCATCTGTCTTGTTATCGCGTTCACTCCATGAGGAGACACTCTCACCAGTGCATTACACGTCGCGGACCCCGTCTTCGCCCCATTTGTCACAATCCTTGTTCACATGTTCGCCAGAGACGTATTACCCCCAAGAATTACCGCCACCTGGTCACTTTACATCTCCGTCATTATCTCCGCTCAGCACTCTTAGCTTCTTCTCCCCGTCACCGGGTGCATCACCCAACGGCTTACCCTCAGCCGAGTTCCCCTCGACATCACCCGCTCTCTCTTCTGTACCATTTTCTGACAGCGACGAAAGAGTTGAGGTGAAAAGCCACACTTCATCCACATCCGCAAGGACGAGTTGGGTCGGTTCTCGCGAGAAGCGCAGTGTGGAAGCCCTGTATGATGACTCCCCCGCATTCGATAGCCCAAAACGCTCAAAAGCAAGTATGTACGATGATGAGGAATGGAATCCAGTGTCTGAACGAGTCAAGCGTCCAAGGATCGCTTCGTTTTCGTATTCTTCCAGTTACTCTTCTACATCGGCTTCGAGCCGTCCTCCGGACGAAATCTGCGAGACGGATCAAGACTCGGAAAGGCCCACCGATGCCACGCATAAATGCTGCGAATTCTGCGGGCAGGACTTTACGCGTCTGTCGGATTACATACGACATATCGAAAACTCTGCGAGCCATCCAGAGACGCGCAAAATGTGGCCGTGTCCGTACTGTGATAGTACGCTTGGACGGAAGGACGCCCTCGGGCGTCACATAAGGACTATACATCCTGGAAAGTCCGTCCAAGCGGAGGGCATCTCTGGGAGTCTTTTGGTCGGTGGTCAGAAGGAGTCGTCGACGCAGCGGATGAGGCAGAGGAAAATGACGTTGAGGAGGAGGGCGAGGAAGAATACGCACGGAAACGCCGGGTGACCGAACTCGAATCCAAAAATCAAGACACGATCGCGCATCTGTATACTGCACTACATAGTACCTTGTACATCTCTGACATCCCCAGCCTACTAGATTCGGAATACCCTGTATCATATATAGCGAATCTCCTCTCAAACTCTATGTCAATCGGATATCTACTGTACGACGTTAGTCTAACTACTCGATGATGACTAAGCAACCGGATGTGCCTTTCACCTTGACCATGGACGCACACCCGCCACTACCTGAAGACAATGCCCACCTGTGGATACCGGAACCAGAGACGGGCAAACCGGTGCCTTCGTCGTCTCGTACTCCTCAATTGTTGACGGAGCGGCTCTACGTGGGTAATCTCAGTCCAACCGTGGATGAGTGAGTGAAAGGACATCCCATTGAGACCGTGTTCTAACCATGTCTAGATATGCCTTGCTTCAAGTCTTTTCAAAGTTTGGGAAAATCGCCAAACTGGATTTTCTGTTTCACAAAACCGGCATTAACAAGGGGAAACCAAGAGGGTATGCCTTTGTCGAGTTTATGAGTGAAACGGTACGTTTTGGTGCTTCTTCGGTCATGTTGGCGATTTTTTGACGTTTGTATCCCCCGTTGTCATGATCGCGCGTTCGGACGGTGGTACTGTCTGCCTTACATGACCGAAGGTTGTACGCTGGGTGGCGTAAACTGACTGACTTGTTGGGCATTCTAGGATGCAGCCAAGGCTCTCCAGACCGCGAACGGGAAACTCTTACGTGGTCGCAAGTTGGTGGTGACGTATGCGCAACAGACTACACATCACGAATCACGGCCGACGCTGTACATGGGCAGAAACAAGAGAGCGGACGCTATGCCCACCGCACTGAGCTTGGTGAAAAGTAGCGGGATCGCTCGTCCCGAAGCGTATGTTACAAATGAATCAGCGGGTTTGTTTCCATGTTCACTGACAGTACGCTGTAGTAAGACGTCAAGTAAAATTGCGGTGATGGAGGCCAAGTTGCGCCAAATGGCGAATTCGTCGTCCTTTGCGGACAGACCAGCTCTGCCGAGCAAACCGGCCGTGACGCGGACGGGTACTTTTGAGGGCACGTATTCTCAAGGTGCATCGCGTCGTGGGACGAGGAACTCTGATGAGTTGGAAAAGACAAGGAACAGGGGAGGACCGGTTGGGCGAGAGCGATTGGCTTCACCACCGACGATGGGACCCGCTGAACCCTCGGAGGTGCCAAGGATCGCTCCTTCAAATAAGCAGCGAAGTATACCAGGTGTGAAGATTGTGAAGGCGGGCTCGAATAGGGTGTCACGTCATTGACGTTACAAGGATGACCCTTGAATTATGGGCATATCGAAGAGGTTAGGTGTCTTGTCCGTTATGGTGAATGATTACATCTGGATTGGCCCGTGCTTACTTTTCGCGCGAAGTTGGCGGGCTCGCGTTAAGGACGTCGAAAGCCACTTCGCTGGTGGTTGACCGGGTCAGTCCACTTTCTGTTCAATGAATGAAGAATCGACCGCATTGTGTCCCATCATCATTGTCAACTACGCTGCTATCCCCTTGGCGTCTACACCAACAGTACCGTACTATTAATGACCGGTGACTCCTGCTTGACTACGAAGTTAAAATCTATCCATCCGCCGAATTACGTCATGATCTAATGATCTAATCGGAGCTACCGTGGGTCAGTCATCGAGTCATCCGTATTCTCGCCGACGGAAACTATCTAATTGGGCTCGCAGATTATACTGGGGGTTTGGCTAACTACATGATTCCGTTGTAAGGTCTTCACACACTCGATTGACTTAACTGTCTTGTCGACCAGGTCGGGCGTGTCTGACGTATGAAATCAAAGAAAGAATTTTTATTTGTCGCAATGACTTACTTAGCTGCCAGTGATTGAACACCAACTGGCCCACCCAGGTGCCGTCTTGCCACCGACTTGCTGTAAAACCCCGTTGGAAATCGTAGTGTCCTCGACCTCCAAGAGGTCTCTCGCTATCTAAACTCCCCAGTTCTAAATCTCGGAACTGAACATAGCTTGGGGATGAAATCCGTCATGACAATCACTGAAGCACTTCGGATTGAAGATATGCGTCTTTTACGATAAGCAGCGTAGGTTCTTCATATACCTCGGCGACCGTACACCAAGCCAACTCTTGCGTCATGCGTGCGGGTTCCGTGGCCGTCGTTGCCCGTCACTTGCTCTGATGTTGGCACCAGCCAACATACCTTGATCCTTTGGAGAGTGAGGACACTTCCGCAAAGGTAATCATTCGTCGTTTTGGTTGTTGTCTATTCACACCGCCGCTCCTCACGTTCTCCAAATTTGAATCGCTATTGCGTAACGTTTCCTCTGGCAGGTCCGGCGCAATCCGCTTGCCACGGGGCAAACCCTGTGCTTTTACGGTATTCAACGAAAAAAAACTCTTGATTCGACATAGTACACAACATCATCGGGACAAGGCATACAAGGTAGTCTCGCAACATCAGGCTACTACTGGCGTGCTGGCTGTTACTTGATTCTATGAAACTCAAACAATTGGGTGCGCGGAATCGGGCTTCCAATCTCCTTGATCAGAATCTGCAACTTGAGTTAACAAACTTCGACAGAAACAAAGGAGAGTTAGTTGCCTCGGCTTTGGGATCGGTCGCCGAAGACACAGTCCAACCCTTGCTATCACCTTTGGGATGAATACTGAACAAAAATAGGTTAAGTGACACAGAAATGCCACGAGTGCCGCTCACGTAAAGGCTGTGTCAGGGACTCTCTTCGTGATAATCCATAACTTATTCTTCGAGTTCGTGGTGGTCGCAATGACTCTCTCTTCATCCACCCCGGTGAAGGGATACACGTCCGGTTTGTCGATGAAATACACCTCTTTGATAGCGAAGTGGTAACTGCCGTCAGCCTGCGGTTTGATATTCCACTACACCCGGTGTGATGAGAGTCACGTTCGAGATAAACAACAAACTGCCATACGACTCTGCTATCGGATCCGAGGCGAACAGTCTGTGATTCAGGCTCCGGTGAACTATTGACACCAGGGTCCGTCTCCTCGTTGAAAAGAGGGGCAATGTTATAGAGACCAGCGGGCAGAGGTGCAGTGGACATTGACACTATGCTGACGATGACGGGAAGTAGGGTATGGAGCACTTTATCCACCGCTCACTATATAACTATCGAGAACGTTTGTCACGCCTCATATCGATGTTCGTCGGCCGGCGAACAGCTAACCGGGATGCATTTCGAAGACTTACATTTTAGGGGGCTTGCGGTATATCGAATTGGAACCTTCAAACGCGCTAACCCCAGATGTGTCGTAGAGCTTCAGAGAAAATATCCGATCACACGGGGCCTGCTTCAATAGGACCTCTGCCACGTCCAAAATCTATTGGATAAGTTCAGCAGAGGTATCTATGAATGGCTTGACACATTGAATAGGGTCTTCGGTGCAGTTATGCGGATATAGACCTGACCTTTTCTGCAACCAGATCCGAAACTTTCATCATGATAGTGAGGACCTTGTGGCAGCCTTATTACCTTGCTGCCCAGCAAAGGTAACATTGATCACCACATTCTGGAAAATTCATTGCGGCATCTGAACCAGAGCGGCAGCAGATGCCACCAGTAGACGCCAGTATATGAAGTGGTCCCGATGAAACATGCGATAGAGGGTCTTATCTAAAGATCTCTGAACGGTGGCTTGATATAGGTGTCACTTGACGCTTCCTTGGCGAAAGCAAGCTCCGAGGAGTATGTAGAAAAGTTGGTACTTAGCGCTGGTTCGTACGGAATTGCTTCATTTTGCAAATCCGAAGCGTCTGTTATGATAGATCCCATACCATGAGGCAACCATGAGGCCCTATCTGTGGGAGGATGGATCTTCTTGACAGTACCTGCGACTCTCGGAATGTATTTGAATTTTTTTCATCTGCCAACAATATCTACTAGGTTAGCGCTGAGGGTGGCGTAACTTGAAGCGTGATGGTAGGAAAAGGGGTATGACTTATCTCACAGTCACCGTGCTGCATTCACACTGGCCGATCTGTTCCCCACTGCAAATCGAGTTATTCAAGGTCGACTTTTGTTCCTGATGCTGGTGGGGTGACGCTAAGCCACTAGCAGTGGGACCGTGTGACCTTGGATTCTTGTGATGATGTAAGCCTCTGGAAGCACTTCAAGAAGTTTTTCTGGCAGCAACAGTCTTCTGCGCACCGATGACGGACTTGGCAAAGATCAGTGAAAGACCCTACATGTAACTCGTCTTCATTCCCCCGACTCCAGCCTCGTGTTATAGCACACAGGTCATCGTCAGTAAGCCGACCTCTATGACTCAATGGCACGCTCTACTAATTTTAAGACGTTTTTGAAGATCATAATGCTAGGTCTCGACTCTCCTGTTTCAGGAACTTTCATATATATATATATATAAACAGGAAGTTGAAAGGGTATACATCTATCTGATTTTGGGTGAAGTTAAGCGCTGATTCCTTCCATTATGATGGTCTCTATATGCTCCGTTATCGTGAACGTGTGTTGGTGCGGCGGATGGATCACTTGACTAAATGTTTCATCTTGAGGATGCAGGCTGGTGACTGACACACTTGGAAATCCAGACGCAATCTTAGATTCCGTGCAAACGGGAGGTGTGCGTGGTCACAATATAGTGGGTATCTGCACAACGACCCATAATTAACTGATTCGTGGTCAATACTGGGCAAAAACTACAGGGCGGATTATACCGTACCAGGTACACCGGCGCATGATCAGACTTGAGACATCCTGCGGCAAAAAAAAAGAACATTGAACAACATTCGTGGATTCCGGACGCGACAGGCGATTCCTCTTGGCTCTGCAAAGCGGTCTGACTGCACTTCAAGCGGGCATATTACTGACGGGTACGCGATCTTCAGTGTGTCATGGCCAGGCTGGTGTCTAACGAGATAAATTTGTTGCACCGCTGCAGATGGGAGAGCGTACGGAATCATTGGAGGTGATAAGGATTGCGCCTTCAAGGTGGCGAAGCATACCTGGCATGAGGAATGTGAGAGGAAGCTCGAATAGGGAGATACACCATTGAGATAAAGGGGTGGAGCGACCATTGAGTTTGGGGTACGTTTCAGGTGGTTAGACGCTCGTTGAATGATTAGATCCGCTCAATGAGATTTTCACCCAGACAATGAATGCATCTCTTGACCATTTCATGTGATAAGCCCATATTCGTCCGAGCAATGTCGACGATTGGCTAATCTCTATGCATCACATTGACATGAAAGGGTGGAATGACCATTAGATTCAAGGTATGTTGGACAGATTAGACGTCTCGCTTACGTTCACTAAAATCGTTGCCCAAGCCGAGAATTTCCAACATGACTCTGCAATCTCAACCTCTTCCGTCCTTTGACCTCCTTTTGATAGAATTGGCGTAGCATGTTTTCATCGGCACTTGAAAACGATAGCGCTGCCCTTCTTATACCTGCACGCCCCGTCTTGCCTCTTCCCCCATCATCCTTGTCTGCCTTCAAATGGGTACTCCGAATCAGAAGCTCTATACCACCTCCACCGGCGTCCCCGTCGGGCACCCACACCCAGCTTTGCGCGTTGGTGCTCTTGGCCCCATCGCTCTCCAAGGTCTGTGCCCATCTGTATTGTCACACAGCCCCATCTGAGTGCCGAATTTGCAGACTTTCACCTCATCGATGCTCTCGCCCACTTTGCTCACGAGCGTATCCCAGAGCGAGTTGTGCGTCCGCTGCCCATACAAATCTCCCTAGTACTCTCCTTACCGAACCATCGCAGGTTCATGCCAAAGGCGCTGGGGCCCACGGTTACTTCAGGCTGACCAAGAGTCTCGGCGAATTTACCTCTTCCAAGTTTTTTACAGAGGTACATAAGGATTACCCTCTCACCGTTCGATTTTCCACGATCGGAGGCGAGCTTGGATCTTCGGACAACGTCCGTGATACCCGTGGCTTTGCTGCCAAGATCAAGACCGAGGAAGGTATCTTTGACTGGGTGTTGCTCAATCTACCGGCCTTCCCTCTCAAGGATCCGGGCAAGCTCCCGCACCTGATCCATAGCCAGAAGCGTAACCCCCAGACTCATTTGCAGGACCCGCAGGCGTTCTGGGTATGTGCATGCAACTGTTGTTTTTCTTTTACTAACCACGCATTATAGGACTTCATAACACAAAACCCCGAGACCGCTCACGCGGCCACCATGTTGTTCACCGATCGTGGTACTCCAGATGGTTACCACAATATGCATGGTTTTTCTATTAACACGTACAAGCTCGTCAAGGCCGATGGCAGCTTTGTTTATATCAAGATCCATGTCAAAAAGGAAGGAGGCTGCAAGGTTAGCGTTATCTTCTCGTTTATTGCAGGCCTTCTCATCTTTCAATTTAGAATCTCACTAGGGACGAAGCAAGCAAGAAGGATCCAGACTACGGTATCAAAGGGCTTTACGACGCCATCGTAGATGGAGGGAAAACAGGGAAATTACCCTTCTGGACGGTTTTCGTTGTGAGTAGCCACGCGAAACAACCCGGGATTCTGATTGGTCATCTCGGGCTGTAGCAAACGATGACGCCCAAGCAAGCAGAAGAGTTTAAATACAATATTTTGGACCCTACCAAAACTTGGCCCCAAGGGAAGTACCCGTTGCGCAGAATTGGCAAACTTTGGTTGGACAAAAACGTTGAAAACTACTTCGCCGAGGTTGAACAGGTGGGGCCGCTTTTTTATTTTCTGGATTTAACTTTGGTCTAACTGGAGATCAACCTAGATCGCGTTCTCGCCCGCCAATGTTATTCCATACTTTGAGCCTTCTGCCGACCCCGTGCTACAGGCTCGCTTCTTTGTCTATGCTGAAACGCAGCGCTACCGTCTTGGTGTCAATTTCAACCAGCTCCCTGTTAATAGGTCTAAGAATTGGTCCGATAATTTAGTCGCCAACTTTCAGCGCGACGGCTTTATGGCTTTCGACAACCAAGGCTCTCGCCCCAACTACAAGAGCAGCTTCCAACCATTGAAGTATATAGATTCCATTAAGGGTTCCGTCTATGCGACTCCTCGCGACCCTCGCACGCCCACACATGAGAGATGGGTCGCCCAAGCATACTGGGATTTGATCCAAACTACCGAAGGTCAGTTTCTCGAATCTTATCGACCAAAACCTTTGCTTGATTCTTTCTTTGCAGAGGACTTTGATCAGCCAAAGGAGCTTATCGTTATCTTGAAAAGAGATACTGCGCACTATAATCGTTTTATCGATAACATCTCTGAGCACGCTAAACTTGTGAAGGATAGCGGTCTCAAGAAGAAGATCGGTAGGTGTTTTTTAACACTAATATTTTATGGATTTGACTCAGTTTGGTAGTTCTCTACTGGGCTGCCATCGACAAACCTACTTCGGACGAGATTGCCGAAAAGCTCGGAGTCGACCAGCAGACGCATGCAACAATTTCTGCGACACCTGTCAAATTCGAAACTCGCCAGCGCTGCACTTGACATGTGAGATTTAGTTTTCGAAAGTACTGTATGAAGAGTCCCTTGAACCATGACGTTTGTCTTCGTGTTACTATGAAAACAATCGACTTTTTTGTGTGCTTATGCCGGCTGACGCTCGGGGAGGTAACGCTACAAGATATGACAAAGGATGCAGACGTTTCTAGAGACTGGTCTTAAGCTTCCTAGAGCTCTCGATTGCGTGCATACGCTAGGGTGAGTGTGACCGATCGCAAACCACTGGGCACGATCGTCTCGACTCGGGTGGTGTCGTCTCGGACCTCGCAAATGATGACTTATGACACCACTCAAAGCACCAAGGCGAAACGCGGTAGAACATCGTGCGGAGCTAATACTACTCATGTCGAGGGAAAATCGAGCATTGTATCCCCTCGCGGAATATGCACTAGACACATAGTAGGGTTTCGAGTAGATAACAGAACCTTATTAATGTGAAGTACGCGCTAATCGTCTTCGGACTCGTAATCGTCGTCGTCCAAAGGACGCCGGTAGACACATCCATTCGTGAGCTCCATGACAAGTTGTTCGCCGCTCTTCAACCCTGCCTTCTCGAGTGACAAGTTGGAACTCCACTTGATTTCTCGTCTAGGATAAAGGAGTGCAAGTTTGAACCCCCACCAGAAATCCACGTCGTCTGCCTGTGATTGAATATAATTTTCGAGCCTCTGTAGGTTAGACCCCAATCCCTCAAAAATATGCACTGGGTCGCTCTCTGGTTGCAAGGTGAGGGGTAAAAGTTGCGTGTCCGCAAACGCATACAGTTCCGTCAACGTAGAAACGGGAGAGAAGGTCCGCACAATGCGCGTACCCCCAGGTAGTTTGAGGGCAAGCCGAATCCCGTCCGCGCCTTGGTGCTCAGATGAGACAATGCATCTTCGCATCCAGCGCCGATAGTGCACTCTCAATACCTGGAGGCTCTCCTCTTTCTCTCGCTCTAATTGCATCCTTTTCTCTTCCTGACTACGGGATATTTCTTCCAACCGTTGGCGCTGCGCTTCTTCCTTTTCGGCCCGAATTCGCGCCTGGATGCGCTCGCGATCACGGTCCGCTGATTCCCGGAAGGCTTTATCCTGTTGCTCACGTATCACTCTGTCCCTCTCGCGTTCCTGCAGTTGTGCCTTGAAACGCGAAAGGAATGGTGTGACCCGAGGCAAAAGTTGATGTTCGAGATGGTGCATAAGTGTTTGAGCCGAGGTCTTTTCGGATTCTGGGACTGAGAGTCCATGATGACGTGAGAGAACAGTCAGCACGGGCGTCGAAGAGGACGAGTTCGAAGAGTGATTCCGGCGCGGTTGAAGGGCTATAAAAGCAACGAAAGGGTATGTTGTTGCTTGTAACTTCTGTGAAGCTGTCGTCATGCGAGTTAGGGGATGGGACATGATTATAGCAAGTTACCAACCATCCCAGGAGTCCTTGTCCCTGATGTCCCCTCCCCAGACAATAATATTGTTCTCGCTCAACATGCGAACGAAACCCGGGTGGGTGAGAGTCGATCTATCAGCAGGTAAGTTGCCGGGTTCCGTCAATGGAAGGAACTGCTGACCGCTTGAACTCTGGAACGTCATCATGTTCAGCGGAAACGAGAATAACACAGGCTATCCTCCCTTCCCGTTGACAAATGTCCAAGACCTCCTCGTAAGTCCCGTCAAAAAAATCAGGGAGAATTTTACTCTCCTCTGGAGTAGGTGGGTATGTATGCCGTCTCGATGTCGACTGTCTATCGTCAAGCCCCGTTGCCGTCACGGTTGCGGAATTGAAATTGACAGCCCCAGTTTCCTCTTCGAGGGATGTAATCCAGCGACGAGTTGCGGATCGTGAGTCAGGATGCGTCTGTCTTAGTGTTCGGTAGGTGCTGAAGTTGAAAGGGGTTGTCAAAAGCGGGACACGGAGGATCCCAGAAACGAAACGCAGAATTCCAGAGACTAGGCCAATCGGCAGATACAAGAGTGACAAGAACATGCGAGTCAAAGAGTGCTGCAATTCACGAGTTTGTAATATATCAGAACGAAGAGAATGAAGGTTACGAACCTCATAACCGTCTTGGCCAGATGTATCCGACTCCACTTGAGCTGTCTGCCGATCCCGTGAACTTCGACCGAGGTCCCGAGAGTCGTCAAGTCCGTTTACAAGCAGGTCAGTTGCACGCTATTTTGATGTTAGCGCCTACCGCAGACCATATTGTAGCTTTTACCTGGACATCCCAATCGAGGGTTTGAAGCACGCTCATGACGACGTCTACATCGTAATTGTCATGCCCCAAGATTCCCTGAAGTTGCTCAAGAGCTTCCTGTTGATTTGGGCTGAGTCGTTCCATCAGACCGTTCTTCGTAGCGCAAACGCTTGAACCTCCACGTAGGCAATCAACAGGCCGGGACTGCTGTGCAACTAAGGGCAACTATTTGGTTGTATTTGGTCGTAATTGAGCGTGGAAGGACATCTACAATACCCGGATAGAATACAGCGTTTTGAATGGACTAACCTCTGCTCACACCGCTTCTCGCTTGCGGGGAGTTGCACGCAGGATATCGTCCACCCTATTATGAATGAGTAGATGGTGATACTAGAAAAATGTTCCACAAACCGAATAATCATTTCTGCAGCTTCAGTGGCACTGAGGACAACCTGGCGCTTTAGCTTGTAACTCTCCGTGATACCAAGTGATTTCATCGAGCCGATCGTACCCGCGTTCATGTCTGGTATACAGTGTAGATCAACAAAAACAAAAATCGAATAAATAAACACCACATACCAAGCCCTGCATCCCCTTGTCCCTCATAGTGTGCTGCACGCAACCGCGCAACGAGATCGCTCGAGTCATACCCAGCGTTATCAGCCAGAATAGTTGGAATTTGCCTGAGTGCCTTCCCAAATGCTTCTGCTGCAATCGCCTTCTTGCCCTTGACCTTTCGCGCTGCTTCTTCAACAGCGCAGCTCATCAACATTTCAGAACATCCACCCCCGAGCACAATCCGCGTTTCCTTTACTGTCTGTGACAGAACGGAGAGTGCATCGTGTAGAGAACGCTCAGCTTCGTCAACCATCTGGTTTGTGGAACCGCGCAGGACAACGGTACACGCTTCGCCAGCGGCAACACCAGAGAATTTGATGAGCTACGTCATCCATCAGAACAGAAGGCACAACAAGCGTTCGTCTCACCTTGTCCTCTCCGATAATGATCTCTTCGATCAATTCACACTTCCCAAGTTTCACAAGATCGGGCCGATCAAACGTACTTGCAATCTCACCACCAGTCACAAGCGACAGACGCTCCACGCCCTCGAAATCTGCGTGCTCGATGACCAGAATACCGTGCTCTGCGAGTAGAGACTCGGGATAGTTGTATATTAATTGTCGATTGACAAAACAGTTGATGCCGTGGGCCGCGATGGCTTCGACTTTTGCTTTCATTTTTTCTCGCTCAGCACGTTCGAGTTCGGCAAGTTTGCCTGTAGAGTCGACCTTTACACGAGCACCAAAAACTTTTATCTTGTCAGTGTCCATGGCTGTGAAGGTTGTGCATCAGTGCTCGGTCTGCCTCATGATCGCTTACCAGTGTTCGCGATCAAAATCTTGACGTTCTCCATTCGCTTTGGCGAATTTACTGCGATCGATTTATCCAGTATGAATCCTGTGACAAAGTCAGCTACACGCCTAGTGTATACCGCTTGTCCGCACCCTCATCAAGATAAGAATCAGTCAGCTTTCCACCAACTTTTTTGATAATTTGTATATGCTCGAGGTCCGTCGAGCCCTATGACCATTTGAAATCAGGGGAGAACAGCTTGTGACAATAACTCACCTTTAGTCGAAGAACGGCATCGACAGCAAGGTTCGCAAAGTAATCCTTGTCTTGAGAGAGCACTTTTGATGACAGGGTCGTCCGAGCGATATTGAACAAGTCTCGACGAAACTGCACGGAATCGGATCTTGCAAAAGTAAGCCGTCATAAGAGACCGAAAATTGTACCGGCGAAAAGACATACGCGTGATCAACTGCCGCGTTTTCCAACGCGTCCAAAGCTGCCTTGCTCGCGAGACGATACCCCTCGACGATTGTTTGAGGATGGATTTTAGTTGCGATCAACTTTTCTGCCTCTCTCAACAGTTCCGAAGCCAAAACACAGACAGATGTCGTCCCATCTCCGACTTCGTCATCCTGGACTTTGGAGATGTTGACAAGGATCTTGGCTGCTGCGTTGTCTAGTTGGATAGACTTGAGAATTGTCGCACCGTCATTGGTTACACTTATGTCTCCTGACGATGTAGACTGTAGAATCTTGTTCATACCCTTTGGTCCAAGGGTAGATTTGACGAGATCACCGACGGCGAGCGCACCAACAAAAGATGAGAGGCGCGCATTTTCTGCCTTTTCTTCTGTTGCCTGTAAACAATACAATCAGTATCACGAATGAATCTCTGAAGGTGAGTTACTTCGTCGCCAAAGATTTGCACCGACATTATTGTTGGAGTGTTCAAACCTACTATAGCCTTGACGGTCTCGCGACTTGACACCTGTCCTCAACTCCGACCACCATCAAGCATGAAAATCTTTTCGATTTCTATTGTCCTTGCGCCCTCAGGATCACCAAGTACAGTCCTGAGTACTGCTTCAGACGTCTCGTCCTTCTCGTTCTACCAGAGAGGTTCTATAAACGAATTCCTGACTTTCTTCACCAAGACCGTGGTCGACAGAACAGCACAGGGACAACGCCAGAGCGTACAGGAGAACAACTACACAGCCCATGTGTTCAACCGTGGTGGATCAGAACAACTCGCAGGTCGGTCGGCTACTGCTTGTCTATTTTCGCTCACACTGGCTACGTGTCCTACAGCTACCATAATAACTGACCAAGAGTACCCCGTTCGACCTGCGTTCTCACTCTTGACCAAGATTCTTGATGAATTTATTGCCAAAGTTCCCCAATCCACCTTTTCCAACCCTTCTGCGATTTCGTTCCCGGACATCCAGACATATCTCACCAAGTATCAGGACCCTCGACAAGCGGATACCATTATGAGAGTGCAGCAAGAGTTGGATGAGACAAAGATTGTGCTGGTGCGTCCTGAATGGTTTAACGTCTACTCCGAAGTTCTTAACTCTTGGTCGATCAGCACAAGACAATCGAGTCCGTCCTCCAACGAGGCGAGAAGCTAGACAACCTAGTTGAACGTTCCAATGCACTGTCCTCCCAGACAAAGATGTTTTATAAAACAGCGAAGAAGGTCTGGTCTCAGTACAAGCTGTGATCGAATTATCACTCACGTTTCCTGCAGCAAAATTCGTGTTGTGTGGTCATGTAGGCGCTTTGGGCATCCCATCTATCTGTGGAGACTATTATCGGACATTTGTACGCATTCCAATTACTCTGGTCACTTTTCACTATAGACAGGATCTGTCTTTGTGATAGTATCTTGTTTCTCGTAGACCAGATCCCCTTCATCATGGCCCGCTTCTAGACAGGAAATCTAGTTGATGTTTAAACTTGATGCAATTGATCAAGACGACGACTAACGAACACGCCTGTAGAGACACTAATGGTTAATCGGACCATTCTCTGAGAGCGCACGACTTGGTTCAATGTATGATAGAACGAAGTGAAACGAGATAATCTGCACCATCTATCGCTCGTTGGGGAACACTCTTCTGAAGCATGCCAAATCAGCGTATTGGCATGCGGTGTTGGCACACTAATACAGATTCCATTAGGATGTCAATGAAATATTCAAAGTGCTGGTTCAAGGCGACGACCTGACTGTCCCGCCACTGGTTGCAACAACTACGAACTACTTGAACCATCCCGCTAGCTTCACTACGCCTCAGTCTTTTTCCTCTTGGAACTTTTTGACCTCGTATTCTCATCTTGTACACGCCAGCTGATTCTCACATCCACATTCAACCATAGAGGACGATGTTGCAACTTTTCTCTCGAGTGCAGTCTAGCATCACTGGGGTCGTCCGCGTCTCCGATAGGAGCATGCGTGACATTCAACAAGTCGCTCTTCGTGGCCCGCCTTTTACCTTTTACGACTTGGTGCGCTTTATGATGATCCTACGTATCGCTCACTAGTTTTCAACATGCGTAGCCCGCGTTCGCAGATGCTATAAACAGTCTTCATGGTACAATCAACGACAGAGAATTTCTTGCAAGTGCTTCATACAATGATGTACTCGCCAAACTCATGATGCAACCTAGCTCGAGAAAGTCCTGGTGATGATGGCGCGCTTCCCAAACGATTCGCCATTTTCCAAAATAATGCAGCAGCACATCATCAGTCTATGTAAGTTGCTTGTTGTATACAGTCCTCGGCGACATTCTTACATTCGTCCTAGTGTACAAGGATCTACCTCACCCTCCTGTTGGATTCCTTTCCACCTTCCGCGACGTCTCATCTACAGTCTCCAAGCAACGTACTGTCCCGTATGCCTTCCGTAGCCCAGATGGATCTGACTATAATGTTCTTTCCCCCTCTCTCGGACAAGCGGGTCAACCTTATGCACGTTCCGTACCTTCAACTCATATCCAGATCCCGTCTCTTCCCGACCCAGGCTTGGTGTTTGATCGTCTCTTATGTCGCAGAGACAATGATTTTATCCCGCACCCTGGTGGCTTGTCGAGCTTGTTCTTTGCATTCGCAGATCTCGTCATTCACAGCATATTTAATACAAATACGTCGGATTGGACGCTCAACGATGCAAGCAGCTATCTTGATTTGAGCATTATCTACGGAAGCAGTGCAGAGCAGGTAGAGAGTATGCGGAAGAAAGACGGCTCTGGGCAGATCTGGAATGATGCTTTTGCGGATAGCCGTCTACTTTTCATGCCACCCTCCGTTTGCGCACTTGCTGTGCTCTTGAGCCGTCATCACAACGTACGTCTGCCACTATTGTTGGTGTACATGCGCTTACGCTGTGATAGTATATTGCGCAAAAGATTTTGGATCTTAACGAACGCAACACGTTTACCCCTCCTCAGTCCGAAGACGGGGCCGATCTACTTGCTCAGGACGATGAAATCTTTGCTAGAGCAAGGTTGGTCAACACTGCATTTTTTATGCAAATCATCCTTGCAGATTATGTCGGCGCCATTCTGGGACTTGTGAGAGACGGCTTTACCTGGCGTCTTGATCCACTCGCCGTAAGTCCGTAATCCGGTCGTTTGGGCATGATTTCAATGATATGGTGGGTGAACAGTCGTATCGCGAAACCGATCATCGCGTGTCTCCTCGGGGACAAGGGAACGCGGTTTCCATCGAGTTTAACCTACTTTATCATTGGCACGCTTCCATCTGTCAACAAGACGAGGTATGGTTGGATGGACTATTTGAAAAGCTCTTCGAGGGTAAAAACCCCAGAACGGTATGTTCTTTCTCGTTCCCGCATCAAAGGCATGACTTCTTTTCGCGCAGGTGACTACGGCGGAATTTAGGAAGACGGTCCGGGATAAAATCGTACCGCCTGGCGACGTCAAGACGTGGACCTTTGGAAAGTGCGTCCTGCAATTCATATGCTCTTTCTAGTTTCGTGACTGAATGTTGTGCTAGACTTCAACGAGGCGCCGATGGCCTTTTCGCTGACGAAGACCTTGCCCAGGTTCTGCAAAACGCCACTGAGCGAAGGGCGGGTGCGTTCCGTGCCAGAGGTTGTCCCCCAGTGATGAGGGTGGTAGAGATTTTGGCCATGGAGCAGGGAAGGAGATGGCAAACTTGCACAGTAAGGGAATGTTTTCCGTTGTTCAAGCAGTCTGACGTGATTGGTAGCTCAACGAGTTTCGGAAGTTCATTGGTCTTCGACGTAGGCATTTTAAATCATAGCACGGGATTCGTTCACTCACAACATGGTTTAGCATACGAATCATTTGAAGAATGGAATCCAGATCCATCTATCCATGTAAGCTTTTGCCCCCTGGAGGTCTATTTCTGCTCATCAATTCACAGTCCGCGGCAGAAGAACTTTACGGACATATCGATAATCTGGAACTCCATGTTCGTATATGTTTTCTCTTTAGAGTACCGAATACTCATGCAAAATATCAAGGCCGGCTTGCAGGCGGAAGAAACAAAGCCACCTATTCCGGGCGCTGGATTGTGTCCGGGATATACCATTTCGCGTGCTATCCTTGCGGACGCGGTTTGCCTTACTCGCGGAGACCGATTCCTGACTGTGGACTTTACGCGTCTGTACTACTCCTTTCTGTTTCGAACGTACACTTAAACGCTTACCTAGCATACAATCTAACATCCTGGGGATATCAGCATTGTATGAAGAACAATGCCGATGGCTCGTATGGAGGGATGCTCAGCAAGCTCCTGTTTCGCCTGCTGCCGAAACAGTACCCTGCTGGCTCGATCTATGCTCATTTTCCGTTCATGACACCTGATTTCATGCGCTCTTCTCTTGCCTCTAGATCGGCTGATTTGCTCACATACTATGAATTCCCGAGACCGATCGACACCGGGAACAATGATCGTCGGCTGCATGTCCTGTATAGCGAACGTATGTTGAAGCTTGCAAGAGGTGTTGAAACAACCGCTGTTGGAGAGGCTAGTCTCATATTTTTACATTTGTGTTGGTTAATTGGTGCTCACGATGACTGTGCAGACGAACATGATGGACGAGACAGTTTCTGTCGTGTCATTTACAAAGATGCTGAAAACCTTGGTGAAGAAGGCGTCTATGTCGGCGAATCATGACACCAAGGTCGTTGACATTGTCAAAGATGTCATCAACTCGTTACCTGTCCATTGGGTAGCAAACTGCGTGGTATGTTCGGCAGCCAGTTTTCTGTCAGTATTGTTCATGCTGGTGTCAGCTTGGTTTGCCCATGACCGAGTTCGAAAATGTGCTGGGAGGGCACACGACAGCGCAGTGGTTTGAATTGTTCGCCGATGTGACTAGGTGAGAGAGCGTGTTTGTTCGCAGAATGACCGCTGATACTACGGTCCAGGTACATGTACCTCAACGACGATCCAGTTTATGACTGGGCTTTGTACGACTCGGCGCTCAAGGCCACGGATGAAATCATGCACTACTTCCGCAACCGATTGAAGCGGCACAGCGATGGAAAGGTATGCTCCACAAAATCAAAGTAATAAATGATCTACCAGTTCTCCCCAATAGATTTCACTCGCATGTGCATCTGATATCCTGATCACGTCAGTCGTGACAAGCAATGTGCAAAATGACCGGTTCGTTGCCAACGTCTTGGAAAGCGCCAAATACTCTGACATTCAAGCCATCGCATACGGCATCTTTGCTGAGGTGGTACCCTCTGCATTACTGTTTTCCGTTGCCATTTCTTCCGTCGTTGATTATTACGCCGACCCTAACCGGAAGGACGATTTACAAAAACTAGTCCAATTGAGCAACAGTGTTACTAAGGACGCGACGGATGAACTGATGAAGTTTATCCACGACGCACTTTCTAGATCACCGACCACCTCCCTCTGGGTACTTGAAGGCCATGAGACACCAACACAAGGACAGGAGGTAAGCACTGCCAGTGCTTGAAAGAATCCGCGTCTGGTCCATCCCTCAACTGGTCAGGTTCAGGACGGTGTACGTTGTTCTAGGCTGTCTACGTGCCCATCCAATAACACTATATATAGCTACCCTATGATCCGAAAGTTGGAGGTTACAAGATCGATACCCGTGGACAAGGAGGGTGAGAGATACGTTTGGAATTGTGATACAGGGTTGTTTATGCCAATCTTGTCGCATAGCCTCATGTCGCAGGAGTTCTTCAAAAAGGTACGGTGCCTTGACTCTCGGGATGAAGTGTGAGCTTGACCGTGCTGTAGCTCGCACCTCGAGTTATTGCAGTCATCTTCGGCCTGAAAAACATCTGTTTTTCGCAAACACAGACAGAGTTTGGTGGGTCACTACTTGGCGATGTGGCTTTGTCCGTTGACATGATGACGTCACGTAGACAGAGGGCTACCAGCCGCGAGAGTCATCCAGGTACGCGCCACCGTGTGCTTCGGACCATCCTCATCATTGTCTTCTTCTAGTACGACATTTGATGGTTGCCTAGACCGTGTCCACCACAGCACCAAACACGTATAGATTTGTGGGATTATTGGTCCATGATACATGGCTAAATTTTCGTTTGATGTAAAGACAGGACTCGCATGTAGTAACTTGAATGATGGATAGAAGCATCTCGTGTGCCACTTGACGGACATTCTTGACATTCTTGACGCCGACTAATCGAGGGAGAAGCTTTTGAAATATGACACGTGGAGCGTATGGAAAGTCTCAAGCTTCGGGCCACAGGTACGAACAATTCAATAAAGTTCAATGACCTGCTCGGCGAGGGACCACCGCTCGACAGGGGTGGAACGGAGATTCCACTAGCTTCACCCCGGTACCATAGGGTTGGGTACTAATGGGAAAATGCGATTATCGGGAAAGTCTGGTGGGACGGAAGGTGGAAATCGAGACCAGCTTGACTGTTCTGGGGATCTCTCAAGCGCTAAGGTACAACATGTACAGTTGATGTCTAATATCGTGCAGCATCCAGGGACTTAGCAGGTAACCCATCAACAGGGTGAACAATTTAAACATCCGAGCGTGGACAACCTGATTCCGGTGCTCTTTCACTTGTCATCGGCACGTCCTGAATTCTGGAATGCCAAGCGTTGACTGTTTACATCCACGTCGATCAGTGGCAGCTGCCAAGGATGCCACTGGCAATGGGACATCAATGCATCGTTTCAGAGTGCCATAGGACGGCTACATGCTACTAGTAGCAGACTCTCCTAATACTATTCAGCTGTGAACGCACAGGAGTTGCAACGTCCCACTAGTAAGGTAACTGGCAATCGGGTGATTGTCCAGTTCTCACAAGAGACATAGCTAGGAACTCTGTTCTGGTAGAACGATCGGTGTTCTATCACAATCACGGCGAACGGCGGCTGCACCGTGCCACTCTAATCAGTACGGTTCAGGTTGTCAGAAAATCCTCGCGAATCAGACATATCCAGTTACCGTAGTCCAAAGATTCGGGATCAGGACATGTAGCTGCTCGATCACTACCAATAATTATTTTGACAAGCTGGGTCTGGGATTTCGAGGGTATACATGGATTTCGAGAAGTGTCCCTGACGTGTGCCGCGTTTAAATGGTAACCAAACCGACTATTGAGCATACATATCAACTATGAAAGTACGAGCATGAGAGAACAAATGGTCCATCAGAAAGTGTCTTGTGACCCTGATTAAAACACGGTCTCGTAAAGGGCAACAACGCCAGCCAATAACGCAAGGCTGGCGACCCCGTTGAAAGAGATCTTGGAAACCCCGCGCATGGAACCATCTGGATATCTCAGGTGTCAGGAACAAACTATCTTATAAAGCTAAATAACATACTTAGCGAGGAACCGCCGCTCACAGGGGTAGCGCTGGTAGAGGTGTTAGTAGCAGGGGAGCTGGGTATGGCGACAGTGGGTATGGTGGGCACGGTGGGCACAGTTGAAACGCCACCGGCAGCTGTCGTCGGGTTGGACGCGGGAACCGTCGGCGCTGCAGTTGGGCTGGCTTGGGTGGGCAATGGAGCTGGTGAGGCGGATGTACTGGGACTGGGTGGCTCGCTGCTTCCTCCACTTCCACCGCTGCCGCCAGAACCGCCACTGGAACCGCTGCCTGAGCTACCGCCTGTGCAAGTGTCCTCATTGGGAGTGCAAAAGGACCCGTCTGGGCAGCCTTAAATGTATATCAGTCCGTCGTTCTCGTCCATATAGTTGTCACGTACATCCACCAAACTGATCAGTACAACACTGCAGTTAATCGTCAGTACGTGGCTATTGAGTTGAAACGATCTATACAAACGTACAATACTATTGTCTGGGCAGTATGTCGAGTCGTTGCACTGGATAGTTCCGTTGAGATCGAAGTTCATAGGAATACGTTGGGAATGCACATACGCAGAAACTGCCATCCGGAACGCATTCGTCAGGGTAGTCTAGACAAGCAGCTATAATCATTCTACTGTCAGTGGGGACACAAATACAAAAAAAAAAACTAAACTGACACCACCCGCTTGGACAACCACTGCTCCTCGAAGCAAACTTGTTGAAGTCACGTTTCAAGAGCTGGGGTATAGTAGCGCCTGTGGTCGAGCCTGGGTTGGACTCATGCCCGATCCGAGGGATCCCCTCCGCAGCAACCAGCGACAAGCACGTCAACAAGGTGAAAAAGGTGAAGAGGGATTCGAACATTTGTGTGTCCTGGGGGAGTCCATGGCTTCCGGTGTGCTCACTTTATAGTAGATGGGATTTGCTACTAACGTGTCGCAACGCCCTGTTCCTGCCAAGGAATGAAAACGCCCACCTTTCATCCCATCCCGACATGGCGGTTGTCATATGGGACGCCACTGGTGATGGGCTAACGTTCTCAAGCATTCGAATTACGAACTCATGGTTTCGTGACGAAAGCGAATCCTGGGATTGGCCTGTTTGCTCATTGGCAGAAACGCCGTGAACTACAGTCGACTCCCTCCTAACGAATACCTGATATAACAAATACTCTCTTATAGTGAATACCTTTTTGTATGTCCCACATTGGTATGCAGGGATTTTTGTAGATAACGAATATCTCTCCTGTGACACATAACGATCCCTTAGTGGCGCAGTGCGTGCCAGCCCCTGACTCCCACACTTAATCTTGCTGTCGTTGTTATTGGAGGCACACACTCGCCATTCCCATTGCTGCCAGCGTAATTGTGGGGGTCACAGACTCGCGTCGCCACCTCTGCAGTAGTTTGGTAGTTGTACTAACCGGAGAGTGACTAATGAATATATAAAAGGAAGGAGTTTGCCAGGACCAAGACCTTGTATAAACAAGGTAATACGGTTGCTAAGAGACCGTGACACTTAAAAGTGTGGTGTTTCATGGAAACGTAGAGCAGCCAGTCCAGTGTAGCTCACAGGTCCCTGCACACACTTGGGTGTATCTTGCAGCTTCATTCTGTTCAAGTAGATGGGGCAGGTGGTTCAGGCATTGTTGTCCAGGAAGGCGTATTGTGAGATTGCCAGCAAGTTTAACGATTCAGATAGTTAAAGATAGTGTGTGAGTTTTCTGCAACTTTTTTGACTGGTGCCTGTTGGGAATCAAGGTTCTTTATCTTATCATTCATGATCTAATCCTTGATATCCCTTGATGATCTTTTGACACGTCTTTGAATGGTCTAGATTCATCATTACGCTATCCATATTATCAAAGATAAGAGATACGTTTCACATTGTCATTTATGCTTACACATAGTGTTTCATGGTGACATATCACACCATTCT
>JBBPTN010000048.1:0-91975 GCA_038094075.1 Xerocomus spinulosus | reverse complement strand
CGCATGGGGACCCTTTCGGAGACCCCGGCGCACTTTCTCGTCGCCATATGGTTCACAATGGGGGATACCATCCCCCATGTGGCCAGCTACCCTGCCATTCCTGGACGGAATCCCCGTAAGGCACAGATCTGTCACTACCAACGGGAGGCTAATCAAGGACAAGCACAATATCTCTCCATTTTCAACTAGGTTCGACAGCCTTTTGCTGCAACTAGTCTTCACTAATACAAATACTACATTCTCTACACAGACACGCTAACTGATCTCTGAGGTGGCACGACCATCGTGATAGCCCGCAGCTGCGTCAGCCCTCAGCTGAACGCGTTCACAGCGAGAGCGCTCGCTGATAAAGATCTACCAAAGTGACCGGAAGTTCTGCCTACAACCTTCGCGACGGTTTGGCAGCAGAGATCTTCACAGGACGTATGTGGATACTTTTGCGCTCGAATGGGGATCCCACTCCTAATGATAGTAATGGTCAGTGATCACGGAATGGAACACGGGAAGAAATCGGATAGACGGACTAGTGGAAATGGGACTCGTCGCAGAAATACTGAAATCCACACCGGGAACTGGGGTAAAAGCCAAGAGGCTGTTGTCTTCACCCTTGAACTTTTGCATCGCCGCTTCAAGAGCGTCCAGCGACGACGATGCAGGCAAAGCCTCATTTCCAGCCGAGGTCGCCACTAGTAACACTGGTCAGCCCAAGCAAGACATGGCACAGAATCACTCACATGTGGGTCTCAGTGGACTTCTTGGGGGTCTCGCATGCACGTTCCTTTGCTTGGGAGTAACGTGGCTGCTTTCATTCCTGGCACTCCGATTCGCCCCTGCGATATCGTTAGACATGGCATGCACCAAGAAGGAACGATGAACGCACTCAAGTGGTAGGTAATTATTCCTGAGAAACTCTGGTCATCGATATCACTCAGCGAGCAGTCGAGCGCCGGCTCTTGCGTCAAAAGGATGTTGCCATTTGCTTCCATCGCCTGTAGAGCAGCATCCAGTGCTTCTAGGGAAGACGACGCAGGCAAATCAACGGCGGGAGCATTCTCGACTACTCTCGATGCTAACGGCAGTTGTCAGACAAATATCACCAGACGGACACCGAGCTACTTGCATGTAGATCCCAAGGAAGGTCGAGGTGTGGCAATGTCAGCAATCTCGGCAGTCTTTGGCGTTCTTGTCTGGGTCTCAGACCCCCCGGGTAGACGATCGGCTGTCTCGACTTCTATCGAGCAATGTGGAATTAGTAGACGACAATCACAGCAGGCCAATCTACACACCGTTCGATTCGCTGGCATCGGCAACCTCGGCATAGTAAGCAAGACTAGGAAGAAGCGATTTCTGCGGCGCCGGTAGCATCGACTTGCGAGGCTTGGGCAATGCGGAAATCCTCGAAGCTGACCCAGAGACTAGCTGGGTCTTCGGGCTTGCCGAAAATAGCTTCTTGCTGATGCTCGGGGAGTGTCTGGAACCAGAACCAGCACCAGGCTTGGGCGTCTTGTCTCCTTGGAGTATCGTCGTCGAGCTGTAACACGGCCTATTCTCCTTACCCTTGCCCTTCGAGGGCATCGAATGGTCCATGATTGTCACGGGTTTGGGTATAATGGGTGTCGCAGAAACCCTGTCAGCACCAGGCTGAACTACGTTCGTGAGGGTGGCGAGAGGCCTCTTGGCGATTTTGACCTTTGTTTCTTCAGTTTCGTCTGTAGCACAATCGCGAGGCCAGATCAGCAAGGGAAATGAAGCCGAGATAGCCGCAGCACATACGTAGGATCGGAGTTGCGAATGATGGACCACCCAATGGAGTCGGGGCGGTAGGTGTGTCGGGAACGACCCGAGCCCGGCAGGCTGGGCTTCGTGGGATGACGGGGGATGGAGGACAACTTTCCTTGACCTCTGAATGCATATGCCACATCAGCCATGTCGAGGACGAACAAAGCGAGAGGAAGAAAAAACCCACCTTCTGGCGCAATCTCAGAAACATTTCGCTGAGAAACACCCGCGAGGACCTGCGCCTTCAGGACCTCTCCCGTAGCTCGACTGGCAGACGGGACGATCACAGGCTGCGTCACAGCCTTGATCACGGTAAGCTCGTCCCGAACACTCGCCAGTTCCTTCTGCAGGAGAGTGATCTTGAGTTCGACGTCGGCCTTTACCACGTTGATCCTCGCGCCTTGATCCTTTATCAGATGCCCGGAATGCTCCATGGAGTCGCGAAGCTTCTCGAGGACGTCGTCGCGACTCTTGTCATCGACCTTCATGTCGTTGATTCTGATGGTGAGTTCCTGGATCGTCTTCTTGTATTCGTCCACTTCCGCGCGGTGGGAGGTCTCCATGACGGCGATCCGATTTTCCTGGGATGCCACTCGTTCGCACAACTCGCTGACCTGTCGCATGAGCACCTCGGCTCCCTCGCTATGGACCACGACGGGAGTACTCTCGACGGCGGTGACACGATCCTTGAGCGAGACGACGTCCGAAGCGATCGAGGTGATCTGAGCAACCAAGGCGACGGCAAGCTGGCACAACCACACGAGACCGGATTTCACTTGTGCCATGCCGAACGTAGAAGCATCGTTACCCTTGGTCGCATCGTTCGGGTCGTCGTCGGAAGAGGATGCCGCTGAACAGAGAGCAGATGGGGCGTCCTGTATGTCGATTAGGGTCGTGGATGCGAGCAGCTGGCCCACATCGTCTGGCGAAGGCGCCTGCAGACGATTGCGCACGACGCACGCAAGCATGGAGACACTCGGCGGGATGATATTCTGGTCGGATGTAGACATCGGTGGAGCGGAAGTATGGCAGAGAGGACAGCAAATACGGGATGGGGAACTGAAGACAGAGGTAGAACGGCTGGACTTTTATATGTGAGAGATTGATATTCGGACTGCATTCCTCGGACTGCTTCGAGGATCATGGTCTAGGCTGACAGTCCTCTTTGAAATTTAGTCGGTCGGTTTTGAGATGCATGCCTGCGAAACTGATCAGTCCAGTGACTGTCGGATCAAATCTTACGAGGGTGAGCATCATCTACCAACTGGATGACAGTTAATGTGGCGGTTGCGACAGAACTATTACTGTTGCGGGTGTTGCGCGATCGCAAGTACTGGTAGTCCGGGGGAGACTAGCTACAACAAACTGGCAAAGTAGTTGACAATGGAGTGCATTATTTGAGCTCGCGCGCATGCGTGAGTACATGATGCATGATCGAGATCACCGGCCCGTAAGCGGCACGACGTGCAGTGTTACCATTTTTGGTAAATAGGATCCAACGATCATGAAAATTGCGTTGCTTGGCTCTACTACCACCCATCTCACTACAAGCCGGTAGGACACAATGATAAGATGAATCTTACTGACTTGGAAAAGGCCTTCATGCACATGATCAAATAAAGTCAACAAGCTGCAGTGTCCTCGAAGGACCGTGCCGCAATCAATGGAACGTTTGGACCACAGTGGACTCAATGGACCATGGATGCTTTGACACAACCACTCTGGATGGACCACTGATTTACCAGTATAAAAACATGACTGGCATGCAGTCATTCTCATCAGAATCATGTCTTCTTCCATCTCTCAGCTCTCCCTCGATGACCATCCCGATGACTTTGTCTGGGATTGTCCCAACCCATTCGCACCACCCGACCCTGCAGACGAACCAGTTCGCACAATCATACAAGACGAGTTGGCACGTCTTCGCCAATTTGAGACCATTGGCCCTCTCGACGTCCCCGAGGACGACAGGCCTTTCCAAAACTGGCGCGATGGCAGCGACGACGAGTCAGACGTTGATGAACCAGACGAATCGGATGAATCGGACAGCGACAGTGACAAGGGGATCGCCCTTCCGCGCCTCTTGCACACAGAACCCCTCCGTTATGTCTCCTCTCCCTCTCCCGTCTCATCGGAAGGTGAGGAAGGAGACGATGAATGCGACGAAGAAGTAACAAAAACATTTGCGGTCCTTGGAACCAAACTCGATGCTTGATCTATACATACACTGCATTGTAAACACTCGTATGCCCCGTACTGCTAATCGCCTTGCATAACGCTTTCCCTTTTCCCGTGGTCCGCATCCAACACCGCCATTGACGACCTCAAGCACGGCATTCGTGCATCACGAGCATTTGGTGTCCACGATATCCTCCCCCTTTAGAACCGTGCCCTCAAGAAGTGCGACTGCTGTGGTAACCAGCACCACATCCAAGACCACGACCATCCGTCAGTCTGGAACAAAGAAGAGCTGGCACTTGCTAAAGTGTGAAGAGACAGCTTCGTTGATCTCCTGGTTGAGCGCTGATCGGACAATCATATCACCACAAATGTAGCAAAAGTGAGTGTTGCACCCGGGTGAAATGCACTGTCAGAAACAGAGATCGAGCACGACATAAAATCAGATAACGAGACGCGGAGCAAGGGAGAGGTAGTCACACACCATCATGTGATTACACCCTGTTTCTTTCAGAATCGGCGTTCTGCAATCTATTCCGTTGATTCGTGGAAAGTCCTAGAAAAATGAAAAAA
This sequence comes from Xerocomus spinulosus, assembly GCA_038094075.1. NCBI lineage: Eukaryota > Fungi > Basidiomycota > Agaricomycetes > Boletales > Boletaceae > Xerocomus > Xerocomus spinulosus. The sequence continues at coordinate 87,445 of JBBPTN010000048.1, read as the reverse complement.
GGGCGATCACGTACTCGGGCAATGTTTCCAACCCTTTTCCTTCATCAAATGGTCCAGTTCGTTCGACCCATCGCATGAATGTTTCGGGCCGTCGGCCACGATCGTCTGCTCACACTTTTTGCACCACACGTGGTGGCAGTCGCTCTGAGGGCACACAATATTGAACACCTCCACGTAGTCTTCGCGATCCACAAACGCAGGGCGTTGGCACCTATTGTGCGTCGGGTTACACAAGCGGAAGAAGTACAGTAAGATCAATGGGCGTACTGGCGGCAGTGGATTTGAATGGTGAATTCGGCCAACTCCATCTCTGTCAAGATCTGAAACTGCTCTTCGCTGACACCAAGTTGTTCCATCATCAATCTCGAGATCGCTACACGCGTGACATTGGTACCGTAAAGTGAGAGCAGACATCGTGCGTACCACTAGGCTGAGCCTTTTGATTCTTCTCGGCAGTGCACATCGGACAAAATATTGGGTAGCGATGTTCTTGGATCTTTGAAGAAACAAACTCCCTTAAACAGGGCCTACACATCCTGTGCATACAGCCATCTATCTTGGCGACATCGTCTTCTGGTTGCTCTTCCATGCATATACTGCATCGGAACGTAGTTTGGATGAAATGCGCGAGCTCTTCCTGTTCCTGGCGGAGTCGTTGATCTTCAGCGTCATATTGGTGCTGAAGTTGACGGGCAAGGCGTGCATGGTCTTGACGGACCCGCTGATCATCAGCATCAAACTTATCCTGGAGTTGGCGGGCAAAACGCGCATTGTCTTGACGGAGCTGCTGATCCCCAGCATCAAATCGATTCTGGAGTTGGCGAGCGAAGCGTGGATTTTCTTGGCGAAGCTGTCCATCTCCAAAATCGGTTTGATTCTGTCGTTGACGAGCACGGCGTCCGTGGTCTTGACGAGGTTGACGATCTTCAAATCCATATTGATTCCCGACTTCACGAATGAGGCGCGCATGCTCCTGGCGGAGTTGCCGATCTTCAGAATCAAATTCATTCTGGAGCTGGAGAGCGAGGCGCGTGGATTGTACCCAGGGATCGTCTGAATCCGAGTCGAAACTACCTTCGGCCTCGAGTTCCTCATAGCTAGGGGGCTTTTCGGAAGGAATAGGTGGTGGATTGTGGGCAAATATACTTTTCGCCCCGGAGACGCCTGGGGTCGAGGGAGACAGCGAAGGAAGAGCACGTTTGGCGGGGGTGATGGGCGGAGTGTAATCGGAGGGACTATACGTGCTGGAGGCTCGAGAGGGACCTGCTGCAGCATGGCTAACCATGCCAAAGGAGCGCCCTATTGTACGACCTGCAAGTGCTGCCCAAGAAGGAAAAGTCTCTTGATTCCGGTTCGCTTTCGCCTGTTCCTGTCGTATGGATGCCCGGAGGCGATGAGTCTCTGACTCGAGCTGCTTGTTGCCAGAGTCGAGTTTCTCATTTTCACCTTGGAGCACTGATATTTGTGTACGAAGGTCGAGTATAGCCAAGCTACACCTGATCATGGCTGCCTCGTGGTCCTTGCGTCGATGTCTTGTGACATACACGTGTGCAGAACAGTTTGAAAGAAGCTGTGCTTGCCACTGGAAGTCGGACGAGTCGAATATACCCTCGTCCATCGTGGGTAGGATATCGCTCAGCGTGCGAGCGGTATTTTCTATCGAAGTGCTAAAAGATAACCCCGCACCCTGAGGATGCGAGAGACGAGTGTGCGAGTCGAAAACGACGAAAACGGGGGTGTTGGGTTCAGTCGTTTTGGCGAGCTTGAAGCAAGCGATGATTTCTGGTGGGCGAGTGATGATCATCACAGCCGATTTCTCGATCTTCTGCATGTTTCTGGGGAATAAAGGCGAGCAGTCAAGTTCTAATCAATGCATACATGCGATGCACGCAACTCGAGGAGGGCCTGAAAGTGTTTCGGGTGAGGGCGCCCATATTCGATGGACATGAGTTTGAGCGATCTGCTAAAGATGGGGAGGTTATGGATGTCGTCGACCTCCAGATGCATATCACTAGACCATCCTGCACAGATGGCCACAATTTCCTAGGGCCATCTCCGAGTCATACAACCAAATCGCAACACGATGTGCAAACTCACTTCGATGATCTCTCTTGTACTCAGTTCATTCAAGACATCTGCAATGTTTTTCCTGTTCTGCTCTGTTCGGAATGCAATCCTGGCAAAGTTGAACGCAGCAAGGCCACACGCAGAGACACCCAGCGCTGTGAACTGGCTGGTACCCGCAAAAGAGACGATGTGGTCCTTTCCGCGCTCCAGAACTTGTGTCGACAGGCGCAGGTCATTCCTGGCCTGCCCATCGAGCTCATATCTTTTGGAAAATGAATGTTGAGACATGGTGGAAGAGAAACAAAGGTGGGACAATCACTTGGGCTGATAAACGCGCAGATAGCTGCATCGTGGCACACCACATGAACTCGTGTTCAACGTGTGTTGTGAACGACGACTAAAGCAAGAGGGAAGGACAATTACAGGTTATATAGAATAAATGTTGGCAGTCTACAGTAAAAGATATAGCAGAAGCACATGGTCAGAGATCCAATACATGTGTATCAGAAAGAGAAAACAAGAAAGAAAACAAGATGACAATCAAGTTACACAAGGCCCAAGACAACCGTCGCTCTCAAGCTGAGTTCCTTGGGAGCGGGGACGGGAGACTTGATGGGTTGTCCGTCCGCACCAATCTCGCCCATCTCTTCCGATCGCAGCGAACTCGACTTCCATCCCCAGCTCTGGCTAATGGAAAACACGTCGGGCACGCTCGTAAACCGCGTGATGGACGATCCTGTCGTACTAGTACACGAGATGGAAAAATATGCAGAGACAGACGGGCGAGGGTCTCTGTAGGGTTGTGCGGGGGAAATCGGAGGTGCCGTCGCTGGAATAGAGTTCCCAGTCGATTGGTAAGTCGTCGGAAAGTTCGGCGAAGCCGAAGGGGGGGAATTGGGAGTTGCGCTTCGAATAGGCTGCATCGAAGGGGAATGGCGGAGAGTAGGAGATGAAGCAGAAGAAAGAATCTGGTGCGGAAGTGATGGTATCCTGTTGTGGTTACGTTCGCCTCGAGCGCCAGCCTGAACTGGTGTAGAGGGCCCAGGGATGGGGTCGACACTTGACTGTCGATGCAGATAGATTCCCAGCTGAATCCCCTTTTTCCGCACTACTTGAACGTATACGTTGAACAAGCTCCCTGCATACCAGATCGTGTGTGAATGTAGCCGAGACTTTTCCTTGAGGGTATCAATATCCCAAAATTCGACTGCAAAGCGACACGGAGGATACGGTGACCAGCGAGCCTTGCCTGTTGCATCGTTCGCAACACACTCGACGGCGGTCTTTCGTTCTGCTTTGAGACCAAAGAAATTCTTTTCGGAAGTTGCGATGCGCGACGGAGATTTGCTATCCATCAGAGTCGATGGGTCAAACAACTGTTCCATAGACGCGCCTTCGATGCCATTACTTTCACCGATGCGTAGTGATGAGTCTTGTGCCACGGGATAATAAACCTTGTCCCTTTCATTCACAGCGGACTGTTGCTTGGGTGGGTCCGAAAGTCGCGAAAGAATTTCGGCGGTGGTAATACAGAATCCAAGTTCTTTCTCGCGCGCTGGCGATGGGCTAGGGGTTGGCGAGGAACCACCTCTAGGTCTCGCAGTGATGCGACAGCGCAGTAATGATTGCGACCAATGAGCCTCCTGCAGGATGGATATAGGTACGAACGCTCGACCAGTTGTGGGAGAGATGTCCTGCGAGATTGCAATGATATCGTCGACAGGCTGTGAGGGCATGTGAGGAAAGTGCAGCGGACAGGTGAAGCAATGATACCATATTTGCGTAATAGATGCCACTGCGAAACATGATTTCCCAATCCTTCTCTTCGTCTCCGTCGATTCCCTGTCTTCTTCGAAGTTCAACAACGGTGCGTGCCAAGTCATATCGCTGACGCTCTCCCTTGACGAACAGGGCGTCGGAAGAGACGAGTTCTCGTATCCATGCTGAAGCGAGTCCGCCCCTGGCCCATATCAAGGGAGTGCGGTGGGGTGTAGTTGAAGGCGACTCGTCTGTGGAGGGTCGAGATGGCAGGGTTTCTGCGCGACGCCGAGAGATTAATGGCTGGGTTGGGAGTGGGACAGGGGAAAGAGGTAGGTCTCTTGTACGGGAAGCCTTTTCCTCGTGCGGGAGCATGTCTGGACCCCATCTTGCCAGCCAACATGTGGCAGCCTCACCTATCTTGTCTGACACGGCGCCATAATTGAAAGATGGGGAGGATCTGGAATGGTCTGCGGGTTCTGACTCGGAGTCTGATTCCGCAGGGTCCTCCTTGTGTACGTCAAGGTCGTGCAACTTGTCTGCCAAGACATCGTGACCGTCTGAGGGTGAAGGGGACGCCGAGGGAGTGAGGATCTCCGCGATATGCTCCAAGCCGACAGCTGCGACTGGATCTAGTTCTGTAGGAAAATCGAGGGCAGTACCTGTTGCGAATTGGAGGTACTGGATGACAGTGTAGGGACCGACGGTGTTGAGGATATAAGCGAGTGCTTGGGAGGCGAGGGAGGGGATGGAGAGGTAGACAGAGGTTGCAAGGAGAGAGAGAAGGAAGGAAGGGGTAGCAGGATGATGTGTTCTGGGGATGTCTGGTGGAGAGGCTGGACCAGGAAAGGACGGAGTGAGAGGATGGAGTGCGGTAGGGATGAGGGCAGGAGAAACATGGAGAGGAGGTCCACCGCCGTAGAGGCGTGCGATGCATATCCTACAGAGGGTGAGCTAGGCTGAGGAATGCATGGATGCACATACTCGAACGCTGTCGATGAGTGGTGAGTGTACATGTGCTGATGGGCGAGTAGACATACCTGGGCGTGTTATGTTGCGGTCATCAAAGACGATATCGACGTGCTGGAGGCCAGACGAGACGGATGACTCGAGAAACCCAGCAGTGAAGAGAGAACTAAAGAAGCCCTGGTGGGTGTCGGCGAGGGCGGTGCGGGTGAACACGAGAGACGTACGGACTGGATGAGGACGATTCTGTGTAGCCTGTAGCGGGCTGACCAGGTCCCGACGACGTTGAGGACGACGTCTGGCGTGCGGGCGTGGAGGAGGGAGTGGTAGATGTGTTGGCGGAGATCAGAGGAGGAGAGAGACATGGCGGGGCACGTGACATCTCTCATGTCGCATCTCTCGCCAACGACAACGTCCTCGCCAAGGTTCTCTCTCTCCTCGACACCCATCGCTGCGCACAGACCTCGTCCGAGTATTTATGACCGCAGTCTCAACAAGACACGGACAGCAGAGACATCCGCATCCGCATTCGCATTTCTCTTCTCTGAAATGGTGCAGTACACACAGAAACGCGTCGGGGGCATAAACGACCTCGAGCGCAGGTGCGCATCTCATTTCTTCGCCCTCCCTCTCACGGACAACCCACAGGCTCAACACACTCGGGTACCGCGTTGGCCTCCGCGTCCTCGAGCTCATGGTTTGGCGGACAGAGTCGTCCTCAAAGAACCCCAAGCGCGAGATACGCTTCCTTCCCGCTCTCATGTCGATACACACACAGGTTTGGCGTGCCGTCTTTGGCAGACCTGCAGATGCGATCGAAAAGAGCGTAGAGAACGAAGACGAATGTACGCCTCCCCGTCCTTTTCTGTTCATTTCTCATTTCCTCTATAGACATGATCATCGACAATGATCCTCTCGTCGAACGCTATATATCCGTGCCGAGGGACTTTTCTACTCTCAGCTGCTCATCATTTACTGCAGGCATCGTTGAAGCAGTCCTCGATGGCCTCGGTTTTGTAGGTCGCCCTCCACTTTCCATGGCCATTTACTCATCTCCCACAGCCTGCCAGAGTGACAGCACACAGCACACCCACTCAGCAGCATCCATCTCGTACAACCATCCTTATCAAGCTGGAACAGTCCGTACTAGAGCGAGAACAAGCACTCAAGTAATCGTACCCTTGTTGTACAGAATAGTCATATCTGATCTAATCGTGATTATGACCACCATACGGAGCATCACCATCTCCCCTCCCCTCATAAACACATCCTGCGCATGGGCCTCGGACGAGTCCCAACTCACCGCCTTGTTTGACTGTCCCTACACTGGCGCAGTGACCACTCGGACGGCCACCGTCCACGGGTTCAACGAGGATGCCTCGCACACGGTGATGACCGTCCCCTGGACTGCCATCCGTCGTGACTGACCCATCCAAGGTTGCCTTTCTCAAACACTCCCTCTCCTCCATCAACTCCTACGGCTACTCTCCCCATCCCATCTCCAGCTACGTCGGCCCCGACGGATGGATCCCGACCATCCTCCGACGCACCCCAAACGCAACTAAGCCGTTCATGATCAGCGTCACCGAGTCCAACCCAGCTGACCTCCGTATAATCCTCGACGCCATTCAACTCCTTGTTGCTCAATCAGACTGGGTGACTCGGATCGCCATCGAGCTCAACACAAGCTGCCCAAACATACCCAACCACCCACCGCCATCGTACGATCCCACCTGTCCAACGCTATCCGCCCTACTCGACGTTCTCGCCGAGTTCTTTTGGAGAGACACACGTCTCACGATCGGGATCAAGCTCCCGCCGTATGTCGCGCATGCACATATCGTCGAGGTCGTGAACACCATCGCAGCGTATTCCCGGGTCGATCGCGCATCGGGCACGTCATTGAACCCCTTTGCATTTCTCACATGTACCAACACACTCGGGAACGCCGTTGTCTTTGCAGACGAGGTCGAGGGTGGCACAGGCGAGTTTGCGGTACCAACTACGGTGGGTGGTCTTGGCGGCGAGGCGATACACGCATTGTCTGTCGGCAATGTGTACACGTTTTCAACGCTGTTGGCAGAATCCGAGGATCCTGCGGTGCGACAAATCGTGGTCATCGGTGTGGGCGGTGTCACCTCGACTGATGCAGTCGCTCGCATGCGTCGTGCTGGTGCGCAGGTCATCGGGTGTGCCACATTCCTCGGCAAGCTGGGCGTGTCAGCATTTGAACGACTCGCTCAGCAATCTGGTCAGACGATATAGGTCAATGTTGTTTTATTGTACTGGTAAATGCAGGAGGTCCGAAAACAAGATACAGTGAAACGTGGAAGATGTAGATTAACTAGTGTAGATTGTCACGGGCGAGCGCATGTTAAATGAGCCAATAATTGAGAGCGTCCGGCTAGGGGTAGTACGGAAAATTGTCTGGCCTATCGCACGAAAAAAGAGAAAAGTCTGGTGCGGATTGTTGTAGTTCACTGTACCTGTTCTGCACAAAGTTCATCGCAGACTGAAAGTGGTCGAGGGGATCGAAGGGGGGAAGGACAGATCCTGGGCAAGGCTCGTCGTTGTGCATGCTTGTCTGAAAGTATTGGTAAGTCGAGGACCCTAGCAAATGGTCCAGGCCGTTATCCGATCCAGTGAGGGGGGAAAATGTCGGTGGCTCAACAAGAAGTGCAGTTGTGGCACACACCTCGGGCTAGTCCATCGTCAATATTGGAAGACGTCATATGGTCCGAGTGGCTCACCTCAGACATCTCGGGTACTTGTTCGGACGCTCTTGTGGGGGGTAGCAAGGGGCTGCGAAAGGGTGGGATGTCATCCCTTTCGATGGGCGTGTCGGCACTGGATGAACCGGCGCCTGGTTTATCGACGACGATGTGCGCCGCGGTAAGACGTTCATCGTCAATCTTCTTGATGGCAATCTCCAATTCCTGTCCGAGTTTCCCTGCCATGACGAGTTCGGCAAGCTTTTCGCATCGTTTCACGTCCTCGGCGCCGTTCCTGCGCACTTTGCGCTTGACACGCCTGTTTCCTCGTCCGGTTGGAGAGAAGCGGTAGTTGGGATAGCGTTTAGCATGTTCACGTTTCTCTGTGGCCGCCTTGTCGCGCCAGACCTGCTTCTCCTGTTCAGAGAGACGGTTCCAACAGTGGGCAATGATGCGTGTGATGTGGCGGTTGTCATGCTCGATGGTGGAGCTGATCTTTTGAGCAGCGGCAAAGGCAGAGCGGAAGAGCATGAACGCGTTTCTGGGGCGAGGGATGTGGTTGGGATCCTTGTTACGGGGGGATGCGCGCGAGGGTGGTATGGGCATGGCTGCAAGGTCTGCAGAGGATGGGAACGCGTCCTTTTCCGTGGGTGGAGAGGGGGATGTCTCTGGGGAGAAGGAGCACATCAAGACGGTGTCAAAGACAGGCCACTGGTCGGGCGGAGGGATGAGCGGGCCATTGAAGACGGGCGAGTGTGCAAATTCAAGATGGGAGAACATGACGAGGGGGATGTGATGATGTCCATTTTCTCGCCTCGCTTTATATCGTGGACCTTCATAGGGTACACCCCTTCAGAAAGTCACATCGAGGTTAACAGTCAGTTCCTTGATTTGGTAGTCCGCTCCTTTCTGAAATCACAAAACTGTGCGTGGGAATACAATTTCGGCAACGAGCGTCCACGTTGCACGGTCCATTCCACTCGGCATCACACGTGGTCCCGCGCTGCCTTGATCAACTCCAACATCCGCCCCAACGCAATCAGCCCAAAACTCTGCGGGCCGTACGATCCGGGCTCGTCCATCAGTGCACTTTCTGCAGCACACCACGCAGCCCAAGCCCGCTTGAACGTCTCTGCAATCTGGCGGATCTCGCGGTAATAGTCGTCTTCGTCGTCGTCGTCGTACCACCCGTCATCGGACTCGTCGTCGTCCTGATCCACGACGCTGCTTCCTCGCATCTCTGCCCTCACAGCGCGTACCAGATCATGCGTCTGTTCTCGACATTAGACCTATCACCGCACGTCACCCTGAACACGCACCTGCAGATTCATTGCACCAACCGCCTCCCTTCGACGGTGGTGGTCCGACCAATTCGCCATGATCGTTCCACTGACAAGCTCCGACTCTGACACATAAAGGTCTTTGTTCTTGGAGATTGTGTGCGTGGTTCCAATTGCAAGCAACCGTTTGCAATAGTCGTCCAACAGGTACTCCATCTCCTCTTGCAACTCAGCCGATGGCGCAGCGAGATTCAACCCGAGCCCATACAAACCAACCTGTCTTAGTGCATACTCCACAACATCGCCACCAGACGGCGTTTGTGACTCATTCCATTCCTCGGGCATCCAGTCCTTGACAGGGACCCGACGGAACAATTGTCCAAGTAGCTTTGGACTGTTGTAGTACGCCTCACTGTTCACATCTGCTCCTTCACGCGCAAGAAAGTCGGGCTTTCTCCTGTCTCTAGGCCTCGGCAGATCCTGAAATTTGACGGGTGTGCCCGTTTTCGGGAAATCGACGGCTTGTGAGGCTAGCTCGGCCAGCCTGAGGCAGTCGGCACAGGAAGGGTCTGACAGGTCCGAAAAGCGAAGATGGGAGATGGCGATGTGTCCAACAAGGTCCGCCTCGATCTGGGGTGGTGAGACAACAATGGATAGCATGGACAAGTCCACGCACATAGTCAAAGATGAAGTCGACCACATCTTCAATGCCACACGGGTGGGCGGTCCGCTTAATTGGCAGCGAGACGTAATCACCTGGAGTGACATCCATTTGGGGAATAAGTTCCGGCTAAATAACGTGAGTAAGTCACAATGCAGTATCTGACCAGAAAAGGAAGGTCTGACGTCAAGGATCAGGTTGAAGTCATCCCCGTCGAGGTCCCCGCCACCGAGGCAGGACGACAGCGGCCGATTACCCCTGTCAGATGTGAGCACGCAAAAAGGGCATCCGTGTACACTTGCCTGCACGAAAACACCACTACATTCGTCAGGTGCTCCAGCTCTTTCCTTCGCACCGCAGTCACCGTCTTCACATCGCCAGGGTGTATCTGGGGACTCCGCGTGATGGCTACCGTGCCCGTGATCTCTTGGTACAACCCCTTCTTCTCATCTTGCACCGTCGCAAAGATCTCCCCTGCTTCTAGACAATCCCATTCATCCGACACCCCAAGGAGCGTAAACGATCCCGGAACCCCAATATGAGCACGGTACTTGAGTTCCCGCAGGATGTGCGTCTCGGCGCAGTGCAATGCATTGGCGATCAGGTCATTGTACAGACTATCCTCCGTCTCGTCATACATCTTCAGGTTCAAAATCGACGACATGTTGCGGAATAACGATGGCAGGTGGAACGACGCCCCTAGTCCATGCTGTTGCAACACCTTGGACGCGTCCAAAAACGATTCTCGCACAGATTGTGCCTCCTCGATCGAACGATCTTGCAGTTTAATGATACGCTCCACACTCGACCCAAGATACTCCATCAGCACAATCAGCGGCCGATTGAGGAACATCGACTTGGGTCTCAGCGACGTCGATTGGATATCAAAAGTGCGGTTGTTGGGCGCGTCAAACTTGACTTGCGATGGCCGTAGACACACAAGTCGGTCCTCCAACGTGGGATCCAGGACGACCATGCCCTTGCCCCCACCGAGACGAAATTGGAAGGCAGATGGTATCCCCCCTCGCGCGGGGTGTTTCTTCGTCCGCTGATTCGCCCTCCAAATATCACGCGCCAGATCCTTTGAGATGGGGCTGCACCCATCGGTCATGACCTTTCCTGTTGATCGCGACTTGATGTCATCGATCTTGACAATCTCTTCTGGTTTCAGGGTGATTGACGGATCTGTAGCAGAAAAAGCCTGGGACCAACGAGCTCCAAGTCTGGCAGGTTGGTAAAGCAGAGCCGAAAAGTCACCCTGCATGACTGGACTTCAACAGGACCAGTACTTTGGCACAAGAACCACTTACAAGGCTTTTTCTGATCGCCTCCGCGTTTAGCAACCTTCCTTGGTCATCCCTAAACGGTGTAACAAACCAAAGCGAGTGTTCCTTGAGACCACTCATGGAATATCCCAACATATGATAACGCCTCCCTGCAACTAGGCAGCCACCAAGCAAAACAGGGCGATACCGTTTGACAAGTAAATCTGTGATCGATGTCTCCAGATCTCGTCGAAGCTTTGACCCGTTCTCATCTTGAAAAGAAACCCTCAAGAAACACTCGTGATGTCCAAACCGACGCAAGACACTGTTAGACTGATCCGCGACGGGACCTTCGAGGATGTGACGAGTCGGTGTGAGGATCATATGGTAGGTGTAAGAGACCGCAGGACTGGCAAGTGCAGGCGCGAGTCGTCCCCTCGGCCTCGCTTGTTCTTCATAATAGAGATTGACTGCGTGCACAAGACGACCCTCGAGCGTCGTTGGTGCAATGCGCCCTCCCCTCAACCGACGTCTCCGTCTTGACTGCCTGTCTCCCCTCTCATCTTCCAAAAGAGACACAAACCGCCCAAAGATTGGGGCTGCAGCATCTCCATGGACGACGCAAAGGTCATTCAGTGCGTCCGCCAAGGAAAGCGCATTGTGGATACCCAGCGTCCAGTTTGTGACTGCCTTCTCCACCTCGAACGCGAGTTCAAAGGGTAGATCTTTCAGAAACTCGAGCTCTCGACCTGTATTACGATGCATCGAGGTATTGTCCTCGATGCGCACAGCACGCTTGGAGACAAAACGGAGGTGGAACCTATACTGAGCTGCATGGATGAACGCATCCCTTTCATCCTCGTCGACGAACGTGCATGCAAGGCTGAAGCAACCTGGCGGCATTGAGACGTCACGAACTAGCCCTTGGGAGCGCCAAGTGTCTACGCGGTTATGCAACATATTATATGACTCGGTGGCAAACAGGGGGAATGTGTTGGCCTGAATGAAAACCGTAGGCCCCCCTTCATTACTCTGGATGATGGAGTCGATGGCATTGGGCGGGTAGCAAACAATCGTGGCAGAAGGGTGTATGGTCAAGAGGCTAAGCATATCAGTCACATCCAAATCGGGTTGCTGACGTTGCTCGCGAAGTGTAAAGCGCACCTGACGGCGCTCAAGATCGCAAGCAATGTCAGCTGCTCCTTTGGTGACGAATTCGGAGGAAAATGACCCATTGGGAAGGAAACGCCCAAAGGAATAGGACGCGAGCCCGTGAGGTCTTCCCTCGCGAATGCGCCGCTCCTTCTCCGCCTTTAGTTGCTGTGGATCTCTCCACAGTTTGGACCTAAGTATCGCAACTTTGTCCGTGTTCAAAGGTTTGTTACTTTTGGAAAGTAATATCCTAGAGCCTTTGACCAGTATCCCAGTCGAGCCGTAAGCGTCGAGGAAGGTCTGCCCCGCGCTTTCGCTCGGAAGAGTAAGGACGCCGACTTTGCCCCGCGCGTTATGTTTTTTGAAAAGAGTCACGTCAAAGTTGAGCACGGGGTTGAGCAGAAATGGGGGTTTGTGTAGTATCTTGGCGAGCTCGACTTTGACATCATCCTCATTGGCTGCGTGGGCCACACCACGCATGAAGAGATCCATGATCTAGCAGTACCTGGAACGTAGATCAACGTACTATCGCTACGAGGAGGATCGCTTACCGTGCGATCGAGGCAGGTCCTGTGGAGCAAGGGTCCTGATAACCAGGCTTATAACGACTGGGGGAATTTTCCAGGGACGTCCATTCGGGGTCTATGCCATCTCATCGATAACGGTCGGTCCGGTGCGCACAGCAACTGACACATTCGGATAGTCTCTGCAGCTGTACATGATATAGATATACACCTTACAGTAAATTATGCATTAAAGAGGACTTACACATTCAGTCTACACGACGACGCTTGTAGCTGTCTCGTTCGTAACCCACAGCTGATCGCTTATCCCGACGAGGTGACCGAGACCGCGAAGAAGGCGAGCGTGGGCTGCGGTTGCGAGAGTCGGGGTAGTCCCTTCTTCGCCATCTTTCCTCACGGTCATTATCCACGTACCGCGGCTTATCCGGTCTGGGAGAGCGACGATCTCGCTCATTCCGTCTGACCGTGTCCTCCCTATCACGCCACGAAATCCTACCGTCCTGCCTATTTGCCGCCGCACCATGACTTCTGGGTGCTGTAGGCCCTCGGGCAGGAGGCCCAGTGTTTTGAGGGCAATCTCGGGGTTCCTGAATAAATAGCAAGCACGATGAACATAAACCTCACCTTTCTTAAGATGCGGACCGCCACATAAGAAACAGCCCCCGCCTTCTAGAGATTGACCACCTGACTTGACAGGGCCTGCGCCTCCGAAACCCCCGTTCCCCACAGTGGTGTCTTGATCTAAGAGGTGTGTATATTTGGTTCTGCTGCGCTTTCCAAAGTTCTTGACTTGCATTACTTTTGGCAAAGATGACACATCGACTGTAGATTCTGTTGCTTCGGTATAGTCATGCCTTTTGAGGACCTCGTCATCCTGTGAATGTTTTGATCAGAATATACAACGCATCATTCCATCGTTGGTGTGCAGTCACCCACCTGATGGAATGCCCCCTTGTGCCAGTACTTTTGGAGGAACTTTTGTTGACCTTTTGGCTTTTCCTCTCTTAGTTTATTCGCACGTTCCATGTCTTCCTTCATTCGCTGTTCCTCGGGAAGTGCACGTCTCCGTTCAACCTCCTCACGTTCTTCCTCACGCCAGAGCTCGTCCTCTTTTTCTTTCTTGATCCTCGCAAGTTCCCTGAGACGCCAGGCTTCAAATTCGCCTTCGGGATCGAGCCCGTCGGTATCATCCACATCCGGAATGATGTCTTCTTTTTCCTCTGTACTGTGTCAGATAACGGATGCTGATCTGAAGACGAGTAAGCATACTCTCTGCCAGCTCTCTTCTGATGCTTTCTGCGACCAAGTCGTGACTTCCCTTCTTGCGCTGTTCAGCAGCAAGTTCCTTTTGTCGTTGCATCTCTTCGGCTTCTTGAACAATAGCATCTCTCTCCACTATAGTCACACGTCCGCGTCTGTAGGATATGTAGTATTATCAAAAGCAATCATAGAACGAACAACGGCATACTTGGGAACAAACAGAGGTCTGAAATGAAGTTTAGGCTTTTCTTCTTCAGACTCGGACGTGTCTTCACTCGACTAGGCAACACAGTCAGTCGTGAACTACTAGTATATGTGTTAAAGCTCGCCTCCTCCTCCTCCTCCTCCTCTACTTGATCCTGTGCCTCCTCGGGCTCTTCTGACTCTTCTGCACGATATGAAGAGTGTAAAGAGAAAACAAAGAATGGGACATTGCATGCTTACCTTCCTCCATAAGTGTTCTGCCAGACTCTTCACGGCCTGCGACGACGACTTTACCCTCCTTCGAGATACTGACATCTTTGAGCGACACATTGAGTGTGCGTGCTGGCTTTGCTTGAGTGGCTGGTGTTGCAAGAGACTCTTCTTCGTCCTCGTCTTTAACAAAGTCCTCCTCGTCGCCAATTGGAACGTCGTCGAGTTCTTGTGCCTGTTCTTGCTCAGGCTCCTCGTCAGAGTCAGAAGGAGCCTCTGCGATACCCTTTGGGGCCTTTCCTTTCCAGTAGCGCCCCGCTGCTCGGGTCGGACGTGCTGTGGTGTGTTTTCTGACCTCCGTCGCGAGTACGGTCGACATGATGGTCCAATAAACGACGCGGGATATGTGATTAGTCATCCAAAGTCGGGTTGCCCTTGTCCTTGATCTTCCATGATTGTCCCCCTCCTCTCGACCACCCGCCGTACGCTGAGCGTCCCATTCCACCGCCATGCGATGATGTCTGCCCTCACCGCGCGACCCAGCCCGACACGACCCCCGTCGCTCTTCAAGGACCCGCCAGAACCCAGTGAGCCAGAGCCAGACCCGGCTGCACCCCAGGTTGTTGCACCTCCACCACCCGTCCCAAAGACACCCCGACCAAGACCGACCATCCGCTCGACCAAGGCTGCACTGGCCATCGTGCGTGTACTCACGGGCCCTACTCGTTTTGCTGACCATGCCGCATCTAGTCACCGCAAGCTGTGCTGCGACTCCGCGCGCTCCTCAATGGTCCGACACCCCAACTCATACGGATTGGCGTCCGCAACAAGGGCTGTGCAGGCCTATCCTATCATCTGGACTACGTAGACAAACCTGGGAAATTTGACGAAGTGGTCGAACAAGACGGTGTAAGGGTGCTTATAGACAGCAAGGCGTTGTTCTCCATCATTGGAAGCGAGATGGATTGGAAGGAGGATGCGCTAAGGTATGTTTCCATTTCCTTCTGCCAGGTTGGTCAGGCTCATCACACTCACGCAGCGCCAAATTCGTTTTCAATAATCCTAATATCAAGGATGCCTGTGGATGTGGAGAGTCCTTCACAGTCACATGAACCACCCTCATTTACAACGCACAATCACAAGTACCCACATCACTCCCCACTTGTTTTCTATCCATCTGTTGCTGTCTTTCCGTCCCTGTATCCTTATTTTACACTACTGCAATTCCAGAGGGGACACCTCCACTGAACTTTTATGCAGAGGTGGGGTTTTCACTCACATTCTGATGTACATCAGTGCATACTATAATACACTACAGTGCCCTCGCCATGAATCGCCGCACGACGATTTCACCCTCCAGTAGATGGAGCGACCCAATATTAAGCGTCCAGAAATTCCTTGGGCATGTCAGCAAATGCTGCAGCACCATTCCCCATCAATGCTAGATGGGTAAGGCAAACCGCAGTTTGACGGTACAGCCGATCAAGCAAAGGTTGTGCTGGACGTCCTTGGGATTCTGCAAGACATCAGTTTGCATCATTGCAGACTTTGAATTCGCCTTACGCAAAATAGCTTGGTTAAGTTCTGTGGCAAGGGCTACCCTTGCAGCCTGGCCCGCGACCTCGGCTGCATCTCCTCCTGCCTCCAACGGATCGTCGTAGGCCATGATCACCGATGTCCGCTTGAATATTGTACGGACCTCCGCGCGGTGCTTGTATTCGGATTCTAGCTCCTGCCCATATGCAACCGCCTTCTCGAGGGCGGATCCATATTGCGCAGCTGTTGCGCCAGCCCAACTGCTAATGGAAGAAAGGGAGACGACAGAAGGCTTACGACCTGGCCCAATAGCAATTGGTGCACTGCTCGCGGGCATGCTTATCTCTGTGTGCAGCGTGCTCACGTCTGGTGTATCAATCTCTGCCTCACCATCGTCAACGTCCATGCCTACTTCATCCACTATTACCCCTCCATCGCTGCCCACTGTGTCTTCACTTACGGACTCTAAAGCAGACCCGGATACGGATCTGGATACTGGTCCACTTCCTTCCACGTTCATCTCACTCTCTTCCCTTGACATTTTCTTCTTCAATTCTGCTGCTTCCAGTACGAGCTCGACGAACTTTCTGCACCGAAGTTTAAATAGCATAAGCCCAGCGTCAGCCTCGAGCACCAGTGGGAAGTGCTTGCGGATCGCCGTTAGTGCGGTGTCAACGTCCCCAGCAGCGACGGATTGAATAATGTGAGTGCGAAGCTCGATATCGTCGGCCGGGATAGGAGCCAAAGCAGCGGACTTTGATGCGGGGGTGCTCGAAGAAGCGTCACCAATGTCCATATCCATGACGTAGTCATCCGTAGATGTTGGCGTCACTATCGCGTGCTCTGCTGTAGGTGAGACAGATGGACCATCGGTAGAGAGTCCGCCTCGCACACGACACTGCGACTCGAAAGCACGTGCTGCACGCGCGTAGCCATGGTGTGAAAGGTAAGACAAAACAAGGTCATTGAGCGGAATCTTGTCACTCGGATCGGCGATGGAGTTAGCAATATTGGGAGAAGCAGATACGTCGTGCGATGGCGACCTCTCTCCAGGCCACGTCAAGGGGGTGGACTGAATCTTGGCCCAAGTAAGATTGCGCTGTTGAAGCACGTGGTCTTCTATGTCGTACTTGAACGTTTCTTGACCAAGATTGGCATGAATAGACTCGTTAGTGTAGCAGAGTCCGACGGCTGGGAAAAGATCACAATCTTTACCGACGTTTTCAAACGCTGTCCCTGAGGGTATTTGTTAGTGACAACAATAACCGGACCCGGACTGTGCATACCAAGTAAGGTGCCGTTCTTAGTGTAGAAAACCTTGTTCTGGGTGAAGTCGATACCACAGCCGATAATGTCGCCGGCTAGAAATAAATATAGTCAGATTTATTCGGCCGTTCGTGGCCTGCGTGTGTACCTCCGAATGTAGCTCCAAAGGGTAACCCGTTCTTATCCCCAGAACATACAGTACCGCTTTCTCCGTAGTAGCCCCAGGAATTCTTTTCCCACCCTGGAAGACGCGATACTTTGACGTCGCGAGTAATGAAGCTGGGAGATACATGTGATCAATTCTTTGTCTGTCGGTGAGGGAAAGACGAACCCGACACTAATGCGGCTAAATAAAGAGAATCAGAGCCTGCGAAAATAGATATGAAGATGGAAATACCCCTTTGAGACTTTACTGGTGACCTCTACTTCGTAATAAAATATTCCGCAAGCAGGTGGAACAGGAACGACAGTGCGGGCTGCTCCCGCATCTTTGTCAGAGCCTCCAGATGCTCCTTGGGGTTAGGTACACTGGGAGAAAAGTCACGGTGACAACTCACCTTGATAAATCAGTTCCCGACCATCTCCGCACACACTTAAATGTGGACTTCTGTATTCGTCGCACCAGCGTGAGGGTAACAGCAAAGTGGGTGAAGATGCAGTCATTGGAGATAGCGAGCTTTTCCGAACCTCGCGAGGAGGGCTCATGTCGTCTTCGTCGCTATCATAGGATGGTGACCGTCGCATCCGTCTACTACCTAGGGGATCTGGTCTCACGATCGGCTCTGCTTTAGGAAAAGGAATTAGTGATGATTCTGGTTGTAATAAATGTCGGAGTGCGGAATGTTCCAGATAGGCTGGACGAGGGAGCGGAACTGCTTCCGAGGAAGAAAGGATGTGGCCAACAGAGGGGCGTTGCGCACTGCGGGCCCTGATGCCAGCGGAACTTGTGCGTCTCACACGCGTCGGTGAGCTAGATGATGCAGAAGAATTGGGACAGGCAGGATCAGTTGAACTGGTCGAATCACCCCTAATAATACGGGGTTCGTAAACGGTGTGTGGTGATGTACCACCCCGCCCTGATAGAACCGAGGAATGAGAGAAAGAACGAGAAGTCTGCCGAGTTGGGGGACTGGAGGTGATAGAGCCGCTTCCACGTACGCCGTGTGGGATACCTATAGCTCCAGGGGAGTTTCGTGGAGGCCAACCTGCAGATATGCGCGAGCGAGACTGGATGGGACTGGTAGAGAAGGGTATCGAGATGACCGATTCTATGTGTCGAGCGGGAGAAGATGGGACTGCAGCCCGGAGAGGAATACTAGAAGAACGCGGATGTCTGGTGGACATGGAAATGTGAGTTGTACTTTGCGAACGAAGATGGAGGTAAGAAAGAGAGATGGGAATGCGTTGCTTGATACTTTATGTGCACAGGCGAGCGACGAGGAGATGCGGGGGAGTCACAGTCACAGCCTGGTCACCATCGTGTCACGCGATCATATCCGCATTACGCGTCACCCTTTCTCTTCATCTAGTCCATGGTATGTTCGAGTACCCAACACACCCACATCTGACCTATGTTGCAAACAGGAGCCCTCATTTCGCCTTGTTCCACCCGCAGAACAGAAATCTGCCTCTGTGACAGCCACGGCCAGCAGTCTCGGGCTTCATGACACTCTTCAATATGGTCCACGCAGCATCGCCGCAGAAACAAAGTCGAGGGGTAACATCGAGACTCGTCTCTCACATGTGAGCACATCTCTCTTGTTCTGCTTCGTGTCGCTCAGTCAACCCAGTGGGACGAGACGCAGGACAATGTGAAGATGACGATGCTGCGTAACTTGTATGGGGTACACGCACCGGCCCGTCTGCTCATGGAGCGCAAGATCGTCGCCGCAGTAAGCTCACGTGTTCGTGTCACACTCTGGGCTTGACATGTTTGCAGAGCCCACATTTGCCAGGAATGCGACGGAGCAACATCCATCTCGATATCCTGATGGGCAGAGACGAGAGCCTGGACCCCCACGACTTTTTCCTTGGTTCGTTCCCCATCTGTGCATAGAACACTACTCATCCTTGTCAGGAATGGAACAAGGCCCTCTTCTGAGCCTGCATGCTGAAATGGAGAAGAAACGTTGGTAGTGTGTATGTACATGTTTGGAATGTTGGTCTCAGACGCAAGAGACGCCTCTTGGAAGCGCACTTTGTTGATCTCCATCATGTCGCTGCCGACACCAACGACCGATTCGTTTGATGCTGTCCTACAGCCAAGGCCGTCGTTCTCAGAGCCATCTCTGCAATCTGGCCCACTGCCATTGTTTGAACATCATCTCAAACTACTCACAGACTCATTCCTCAACTTCTTCCAAGAAAGGTATGTCCTGCCGCGAATAATGTGATGGCCCCCTTAGAGGTAATCCGAGTACGTCAGGAAGCGTATAGAGGAAATTTAGTGTGTCACTATGGGCTATATATTCCCCCGCATCATGACACGCATTTGATAGTGTCGAGTCTCTATTCAAATTACATCGGAAAACAAAATCCATTGATGCCTTTCTGGATGATCGCATGGATATGAGTACAGCTCGCCGGGCATGGAGTGAAGTCAGGGACAATGTAGAAAGAGGTTCGTTCACTGCACAATGTTTGCATCTGACATTGACACATCCTCAACAGAGGCGCAAACCAGACAAGCCTTCCTGGGAACTCTCACTTTGGACGCTGTCAATAGCCTAATGGCGCTGAAGGTGCGTTTCCGATGTTGTACAATCGTTAGAGCTAATTCAAATCTTTGTGCTAGGAAACCCAGGAACGCACGCGTAAACGTATCAAGGAAGACCTCAAGGAATCCTATTCTGCGTACTCAGATTACGCGGAGAATATGCTACCAAGATTAAAGCGTGCTTACCTCAAAAAGTGTCAGGAGGTAGAGGTATGCGCTCCACCCTCTCACCTTGCTCACTTGACTCACCCATAGTCAGGATCACAGACTTGCAGCTGCGTCCACACCATCTCAGGCTCCTTCGAATGCGCCGTACGGTGAACTCGGCGGGACCCCCGTGCCGAACTCTCGCTCCAATCCCGTCTTGCCCTCGAGGCCCCCTGTAACTGCACCCCAGCCTCTCCGACCTCTCGATCGAAGGCCGTCTGGGACATCACACGTGTCGCGAAACCGTTCCCCATCGAACTCTAGTACAACATTTTCTGATTTTGCCCATCATGGTGCGCATATACTCATCTATCCATATCCTTTAGTTGATTCTTCGCAGGTAAGAAACAACTCAATCAGTTGATCACATTCCTGGATAAGGGTTCTACAGTCAAGGAGACACTGGGTGTGCGCACTGAAAACAGTGCACTTCGTGCGGTTCGCGCAAAACGTGAAGCCGATGAGGCAGGTTAGTACAGTCTCACCGCAGCTATCACCCGGTTCAAGTTTATTTCAGACAGAGAATATCGAAAAGGTGTTTATTGGTTAGAGACCCTCAGACTTCGCCGAACAAAGATATTGGAAAATGCATATGCTGTAAGGGATTGCCTTTATGTTGACTATTGTCCTGACGGATTATTAGAGCTTGGAGAACTTCGTTCGAGACTATTCAAGTATTGTCAAAGGTGTGCTCGAGAAATACGTTGACAACATGACGTATGCACACCCTCTACCATCGTGGAACCTAGAACTCATTCGCCTGTAGGGCAACTACCATGACACAGACACAACTCTCCGAGCATGCAAGGTCAATGGTCACAAAGATATCACCCGAAAAAGATGTTTCACTCGTTGCAACTCATATTCCCCGTGCATTGGCATCATTGATTCCGAAGCCCTTACTATATTACAATTACAACGTTGGGGAGTGTGGCGATTTGATCTTTGGTGTCAGTCTGGTGGATTATGCGACTTCAAGGGGTCTCGGGGAAACAGAGATCCCAAAGATTGTCCGGATCTGTATACAGGAAATCGACGAGAGAGGTCTGGAATCGGAAGGCATTTACCGCGTAAGAGACTCCTTCTATTATCGCCCAAGGCTCATCTTGATACGTGGTTCTATAGGTGTCTGGGCGCCATGCTGCTGTACAGGAGGTGCGGGTCATGTACTTTTTGAAGGTGGATTCATGCTGACACAGACGTAGTTGCAACACAAGATAGAAAGGAATGAGGCAGCTTTCAGATTCAACAGCCTAACTGACGATGTGTATGCTGTTGCCTCGCTTTTGAAGGTACATCTTACATCCGCTATACTGTACCTTCTAACCCGTTCGTTTAGCTATATCTACGCGAGTTACCGGAACCCTTGTTCAAGTGCTCCCTGTCAGATCGCACCGAGTACACAGAGGGTCGTGGTAAGTCGTTTCCAGCAATACTATCTTAACACCACCTCACAGTGTACACAAAGTAGGAGATCCTAGCCTCGTAGCTCAAATGCGCTCCAAGATTCGCCGGTTACCAACAATTCATCGAGAAACGCTTCGAGCTATTGTGGAACATCTTTCACGCGTTGCAGCCTTCTCGGAGAAAAATAAAATGGACATCAGAAACTTGGCAATCGTATTTGGTACTGTTATATTTGGCGAAGATGATGTACCGAAAGGAGGCGATCTGCTCAGCGTTCAGAATGTTAAGGTCCTTGACTTGTGTCACCACACTTTTCATGATTACTGACCCTGACTCAAAAGGACACGAGGATAGATGATCTGATTCAAAACTCCTGTCAACTCTTTGACGATCCTCTTCCAAGCAGTTCTCCCCCATTGCCAGATGCCCCCGCCGGAGAGCCAGTACCTGTGTACACCTACGGCTCGTCCCACACAAGGGTAGGGAGCGTTCAGGCACGGCCGCTATCACCCCGGCAAAACGAAGACTTTGCGCCCCGGTTACCACCCCGACCGGCATATAGCATTCATCCTTCACTCCGGGCTAATAATCCAGTTTCACCCACCCAGGCGACAATGGAGATTCCTCCCATGTCGCCTCGTTCTCCGGAAGGGTCGATTGGTGGAGAGCCACACGTTTTGGTATCCCTACCGCCTTCGCCGTCCGCATCTTCCCCACATCCTAGTTCTGTTTCTGTCTCGGTCGCGAACGAAATATCAACACCTCGGCGCAGTAATACGTCATCCAATGTGTAGTATAGGGCTTTTACAGGTAGACTTTTTCTGTCATAGATGTGGTATACACGATGTATTGTATTCGGGTAAACAAATGGTATTTGGGGTCATTCATGGAAAGAGTTGTGCCATTGCGATACAGCCCAGTCGCTGTCCATTTCTTCCTCTTGACATCTGTCCCTGTTCCACTGTTTCTGCCATTCGATGACATCTGGATGTGCCATGACCCTTGCGTAAATCAAGTCAGCATGCACGCTGGGTATGACCTTTCATAGACCTACTTTACAGGATCAAAATTCATGATCTCGAGGCCTTCCATGCCTGTAGCGCGTGAAATAGCGACATACGCTGTAACGTGTAGACATTGAGTGACATCAGAACACTAAAAGCAAGGCCAGTCACCTTGACCCTTTTCAAATATGCGATCCAGGTCCACTTTTACCCGACTGAGCGTCTGTCCTTGCGATTTATGGATGGACATTGCCCACGAAAGGGCAAGCGGTACTTGGAGTCGCCGAGCTTCGAGATTGCCTTTCAAACCCTCCACCGTAAATTCGACGGGCGAACACAAGAGACATTTTCCATTCGTAAATTGAACGAGAGGCCAGGGTTGATTCTTGTTAAAGATGTGGTCATCGTGAGCAATGAGACCGGGTTCATCCTCCTTGGCTCCTGGCACATTCACAAGAGGTGATACTTGACCTTCCTTTCGTCGTTCCAGCTCAGCTATTTCAATGTGGCGTTTTTGCGCCTCATGAACACCAATGAACTCGATGACTTTGCCTAGGGAACCGTTGACGAGTACCCCTTGTAACATGTTCTGGGCGGGTGAAAACATAAGTAAAAGGCAGCGAAGTAGACGAAAGGAAAGACACACGCGAAGTAACATCACTTGAGCCCCCACCTTCAGAGGAACCTCTTTTGGACAGACGAGTTGCTTCTCGAGTAGCCTTTCTGCCTGTTTAACGGTGAGACGGTTCTTGTATATGTCGTGGCCACGCGAGTCCATCGCCTGATAAGCCACTACCTTGCCTGGTAATTTGTCGAGACATTCAAGGTTATGTCGCTCGACCTGAGATTTGAGAGGGAATCTAGGAAAGAAGGTAAGGATGATGCCTTTGAAGTAGACGCAAAGCACACAATTGTGTCGGACTTATACCATCGTCATAATGTATTTCACGACAAAGCTTCTTGAATTCATCTTCTTGCCATCCTGCCATGACACCAGTACGCATCGAAGCGAGCATATCAATGAACTCTGAAACAATTTCATCGAAAAGCATATGTTGAAAAAAGAAGAGCCTACTATTATCTTTTTGACGGAAAACCTTTGTGAGTTCCACCATATGCTCTATACATCGGTGCCAGCTTCGTGCTTGAAATGCGAACGTGGCCTTGATTTTGCTCGTAGAATCCTCGTCAGGTACAGGTGGTAATTGGAAGAAGTCGCCTGAAGCGATAAGCTGGAAACATATCAAAGTTTACTCTTTGAATAACAGCTTCCCATGTTACCTGGATACCTCCAAAAGGATAGTTGTTCTTACGCACGTAACGTGCAAGGGCCTCCTGATTCTCGTGTGAGATTGGTGTTTGGTTCACCAAGCACAATCAAAGACCGACCAGTTTGTCAAATAGACGTCCATCCAACATTGACACTGCCGCAAATCAACACCATTCTAACATAGCTCCACAAGGAATACACCAACCTTCGTCAATAATAAGAGCGCAGGTTTCTTTCCACCGCTTCATCGCATCGTTACCCAAAGTATACCTGAGTTTTTCTAATGGCTCTTTTCCAAGCCGGATACCTGCCCAAGAATGGATTGTCTGCCCACCAATGTTCAAGCCAGCAATTCCAGTTGGAGCGGTAACTCCAATGTTCGGACCATGCACTGAACGTAGATAGCGAATTATCTCCCTCAGTAGAACTGACTTTCCCGTGCCTGCAAGTGATGGTTAATACACGTACTCTCATGTAAGATTTATGGATGTTACCAGCGGGCCCAGTAAAGAAAATATTTCGACCAGACTTGACCAACTTCAAAATATCCTTCTGTTCGTCAGAGAGTTCGATGGGAGGTTCCGCTGGGGGCGGCACCACGTTTATACCGGTTTTGTCCCTTGGAGAATCCTGCATAAGTTGGTCCTCACAGGGGAGACCATGATCGGGTGGAGGAAATGCTTGCTGAGGAGTAGCCAGCGGAGCAGCGGTTCCCGTATTGATGATTATTTGATTGAACACGCTCCAGTTGTAGTTATCTACCAGTCCGATATGAAGACAGGGGTCAGTACAAGGTTTACTAGCTCCGTCATAGACGACACTTACTCGTAGTATGGGGCATAGCCTGGACGTACCCTACTAGCCATTCTTCCGCCTCGCGGATATCATCGAATCCTTTGCCGCTGGATCCACTAAACCCAAGGGTCTGACGAAGACGATTTAGATCCTACCAGTTGACGTGTAACTACACTCACTGCAGCTGCGAACTAGAATGGTTCTTTGAATGATCTCCAAGGCGAGGTTTTAACTTTGAGAGTGTTGGACCCACTCACCTCAAGGTAGTTATCGTATATGCGTGGACCTTCACGTCCAATGCGTACTGCATAATACCGCCTACTGCTATGCATGATGGAGGAAATACTTCAAGTGGACACTGGGGAACTCTGCCAAGCAGTCAACGCGTGTAGCAAGCACGGGAACCACACACACAAGTACAGTACGTAATTTACAAAGATCCTAAGATAAGTCAAGGCAGTGTTCAAATGGTACGTCAACTCCAGAAATCCTCATCGACATTGTCCGCATCCATGTCGAACCATTCTTCTCCAACCTGATCCAAGTCCTCCATCGATTCTTCCCGACGTTCGAGGTCATTGTGCCAGGCTAGGATTCGAGGGTGAACCATGACTCTGAGTGTCGTTACAGATGACTGTAGAGATCTATGAATGTAACTCGCTTACTTGCTAGGGTCAAAGTTGAGAACCTCCAGAGTTCTCATACTCGTCGCTCGGGAAAGAGCTACATAGGCTGGATACAGTCAGCCAAATGTTTTTCCAGTCACTTATCAACAATGGCACTGACCTTGTCCGTTCTCAAAGGTACGACTCAGGTCTACTTTGACACGTTCCAGCGTTTGTCCCTGGGACTTGTGAACGCTTAATGCCCAAGCAAGGATCAAGGGAATCTGAAACATCTTCAGTAAGCCGACATCGTGACATCAACCAACAGACCTGTCGGCGTCTAGCTTCCATGTCCCCAAAAGCATTGTCCACTGTAAAATCGGACGGTACGCAGAGCAATTCCCTCCCATTCGTGAACCGAACGACGGGCCACGTCGCGCCATCATATCTCGCAGCTACCTGTCTCACATCACGCTCTGAACCCCGTAGTCCGTCTTCTGTAGCAATCTCCATCTTGTTTTGCACTGCCTCTTTGGATGTGCAGAACTTGGTCACTTGTCCGACTGAACCATTAACCAACTCTCCTTGAACCATGTTCTGAAGTCGTGAAGTTCAGTCCCAAGAGAAAGCGCAAGTGTTGGGAATGTACCTTGATCAACATGACCTGTGCGCCAACCTATACCACAGTGAGTAGACTCATCCGCCAATGTGAGGGCCGAAAAAACCTTGAGTTGAATGGCTTGCGGAGCAACAAGCCGCCCTAACAATTTCTCCATTTGTTGCTCGGATACTCGGGCACCGTTTGAATCAAAACCGGGAACATCAGTAGCGTTATATTGTATAGCTTGGTCAGGGAGTGCACGCAGCCTTGATTCATTTGCACGATCAACTTCAGCTCGAGTTGGATACCTGCGATACCGTCAACACATGTCCAAACAAGCGGAAGAAAGCAATACAGTTGTGTTGGCCCGATCCCATCTTCATAGTTTAATGGTCTAGAAAGTTTCTGGAAAGCTCGGATGGCGTGGTCATCCAATTTCCCCAAACGCATATCATTTAACATGTTCACAAAGGCTGCGGGGTATCAGGTTTGTATCCGTCATATCTCAATGAATTTTCAAAATCACCTTCTTCTTTTTGCCGGAATACCTTTGTAAGAACAACGGGACGCTTGATACACCTGTTCCAACTCTCTGCTTCAAAGGCAAAGATTGGTAGTACAGGGTGACCGTTTTTATCACGGTCCGGAACTGGTGGCAATTGGCAAAAATCACCGGACAGGGCAAGCTGATAATGATGTGAGCCATTTGACACGCAAACTAGGGCAATATGCATGACCTGTATGCCACCGAATGGTTTATCGTTTCTCCTTAGAATCCTTGCGATATATTCCTTTAAACCTTTCAGTTGGATACGTGTAATTCAAGGTATCACGCACGAGTTTATCGAAAAGGACGCCGTCAATCATAGATACTAGAGACAAGAATATTAGCAGGTGATATACGTGGGTGGTATTTTCATACTTTCGTCCAATATCAAGGTTTCTACCGTCCTCCAGCGATCGAGGACGGCCTTGAGCTTCTCCTGGCCAAGGAATTTGCCTGCGAGTTTCTTTGCATCTTCCTTTCCCATGCCAATACCAGCCCATGAATGCAATGTTGTACCACCAATGTTGACCCCCGCGATCCCTGTAGATGCAGTGATGGCAAGGGTACGACAACCTCTTCCTCCACAGGCATCAATGATGGCACGGAGCAGCACAGACTTTCCGGTCCCTACAAAAACTGAGTTTCCAGTCAGGATGATAAGGGCCTCGTCATTACCAGCAGAGCCCGTAAAGAAGACGTTCTCTCCCTTTTTGATCATCTCAAGTACAGTTCTCTGTTCGTCAGACAAAACAACAGCAGGAACTTGGGCTTCCGGAGCGTGTTGTGTTGATGACGCCACAAACGCATCTACCTCGCAAGAAGGTTCAGCGAGATGATTGTTGGTCCGCGCTGCCTCCGAACGCAGGAGACGATCAGAATTAGGTAGACCACCTGAAAGGAAATCTAGACGAAACACGCTGGATGCTCCCATCTAAACTTACGTTCCACTCGGTGGGGTGTAGAAACCCACTGTTCTGCGTCTCCCCTCGAAGTAAAGCTCTTGAATACAGCCGAGGGCCATCTTGAAACCTATGAATGAGATTAGAAAGACAAATTTAGAACAAGCCGGATCTTACATTTGCACGGCACTATCAACTGTCTAAGTAGCGCTCACATAGCGGACAAGGGTAGCCAAACTGACCTCTTCCCAAGTACTATAAATCTTGGGACCTTGACGTCCAACACGAACGGCGTAGTACTTCTTCCGTGGTGCTTTTGGCATAAGTGCAACTTGCTTTTTACGCGAATTTATGAAACGCGTAGCCACGTGGTGGTCACATGATAACAATAAAAGTACCAAAGATAAGATGAGATAAGCGATTACAGAGATACAACCAGAGAAGATCAAGCCATGCAAGATACCTATGCAATCTCCACAAAATTGGCTGGAAATATTCCCTCTCTACCATCGAGCTTGCCCGTCCACCTGAGATGTTAGGTCGTGAACGTCTCGGATAGAATAAATACAATGTACTTGCCAATCGTCAGTACTGTCACTCTTTCGGGTGACAATTATCACGTCACCCTTCGAGAATGACAAGTCTCCCACCTGCCATTGCCTGAGAGAATGATACTCGGGACATGGCCGAAATCACGTACCTCAACAGCCTTGAAGTCGTACAATGCGATCGCACGGGCGACACCTTCAAGAGGTGAAAGTGGTTTCGTCAACTCCGGCTTGGTCTTGAAGCGTGGCGGCGAGGATCTAACGCTACTCGGATAATATCCCGGATCGTCCTCCGGCGGCGGCGTAGACGAAAATGGGTTCGTATATTCGACGAAGTTATCCTGGTTTGTGGAATAGCTCTGTTTAGGAGCACTCATGGTACGCATATGCGATGTTTGCTTGTCCGAGAGCGTAGAATGAACCGAATGGAAGGGAGGAAGGGAGTTAAATGGGCTTGCGGGATCGAAAGAGTCCACAGGGGTGTGTGACATACTCTCGGACACCCCTACACTACGCGACGAGCGGTGCTTGGTCCGCTGTACCTGCGCGGAACTAGAACCAAATTCAAAATCATCATCGAAAGCAGAAGAGCGGGGTGGTTCTCCGTCGACTCCTTCCAATCGAGTTGAACTGCGGTCATCAAAGTCGTTAGAAAAGTAAGACCCAGAATTTACATGACTGCCCCAATGCTGCGGGGGAAAATCGACGTCCTTTTTCTTTTTCCCGCGGAATGAAAACCTTTGTGTCTTTGCACCAGTTGTGCCAGATCCACTGGCACCTCCAAACGCATATGGCACGCTTTCTTCTGCCCGATCATCGATCCAGCTTCGGGCGCCAGGTCTGCGTGCACATGACTCGAGAGTTTTCACCAGGGTCTCTGCCCAATCGGGGCATGGGACGTCACCGCTGAGAAGCCTCTTGGCCGTAACGTCTTGATGATAAGCTAGAGCATTGGCATCTTGCCGCTCTACGATAACGGAACCCTCAATAGATACGCCTCCAAAGAGGCCCCTGGTCTTCGAATAGCTATACCTGTCACGAACAGTGAAACCGTAAACCAGATGTGTAGTGGGAGGGTTGTTTACATTGCAGCAACTTTGCCGCTAGTGTTCAATGAACCGATTGCCTCCCCGTTCCGGCCCAAGGGACCGACAGCGATGCTCAGATTACCACCTAGTGTCAACGATCCAGCCGACATGAACGATTTCTGACATATAAAAATCAGTGATAGTCATTAGGCATGCAGCTGAAACCCACAACTGCCTGTAGAAGACTGGTGTGAGCTATTGATTCTCAACAGAAGATAAAATCGCCTTACAGAAGCCGAATTCAAAACAACCAAAAAATCTGTCACCTCTGCCCCAAGCTGGCCTCCAACACCAACGCCAGCAGAGCCAATCGCGCTGGGAGCAGACCAAGCTACGAAGCAAATGTGTCAATATATATCGAGCATCTACGATAGGGAACTCACATCCATCCGGGAGTTTTGCGATGACGATTCCAGACCCGGCACGAGCCGAGAAAAGAAATCCAGCTTTAAAGACGGTGAATATTGCAAATCCTTTTGCGTGCTCCAGAACGCTACGTGGTATTATCTATTTGACAATTATGCATATATGGGAACCGGGTCAAAATTGGCCACTCACACCATCCAGGCCATTATTCCGGCCATCAATGAAGGAAGAAACTGCAGCATTCAGAAGGCAGCGAGTGCGAAAAGGATTAGACTCACATATCTTTGCAGCTTTCTGACATTCTTTGGGCAGTGTCTGTGGTAGTGGCGAATTCAGCTTCATCATCCGTACACAGTATCACACTGGATTGAAACAACGTCTGACGGCGCGTCAGTTCAACCGAGGAGCTGAGCTGGCGATGGTACTGCGTAGACCCGCAGTTGGCTGTGCGATACTGCCTTCATCGTGAAGGTGCTTTGTCATGGATGTGACATGTGACATGGCCACAAGTATCTGGCGTTACATGTCACTAAGATTCAGAATAGTACACACCGATCGGACATGGTGCCCAGTTACTACGGTCATTTAACATCCTCCAACCAACAACCAGTGTTTCCCCTGATCGCGCAGCGCCGTCCTTCTCCGCGGCGCAGTCATTTCCGTGAGTTTCCGCGGTCTGATCGTCATTGTCAGTGGCCGTGAGCACCCGTAGGCGTTCCTCCATGTTCACAAGGTCATGCGTTTGCCAAGACTGCGGTAGTTATTATCACGTATCTGGACAAAAAAAATTGTCGCACATGTGAGGGTACAACTGTTGTCGTGGAACACAGTAGCTGGACGCTCTCCTGCAAATCCTTGGAGCCTGCTGAAATCGCCTCTAGTAGATCATTCAATCTACCTCTGGATCATCAACATTGGTAAAAATTCAATGAATTGGTCGTACACTTTGGGCCTGATTCCAGGATTTTGTCCTGGAATAAAAACTGGAGCAACTTGAAGAATGACTTCCTTCCTCAAGTCAGTTCCACATTCCGAATCGTTTGTCCAAGTTCGTACAGCCCAAGACGCCCAACGGGCAAGGTATTCGACGTAAAGAGCATCCTTGGATAGACAGTTGGAATCCAATTCGACGATGTCCATATCATCGTTTGACTCCGTGAAATCCTCCAGTAAGATTGAGATGATTCGACTAATAAAAATGGATGGGAAGGCCACGTGATTCGCATAGAGTCGTAGGAGAAGCGGCGTCCACAATGCAAGACTAGTGGCGGTAGGCAGGAAGGGTCCTGCGGGTGCACGACATTTTCTACAGAATAATCAGTAAAGGCGATAGTGTTGTTGACGGTTCCTGACTTCCTAGAGATGGGAACGATGGCACCTTTTTCAAAGAGGGCGTCACAAAGAATCTCCAATGCCCACTTTTCCTTGATATCAACCTGTGAGGGGACGGAGCTGTTGTCGAAATCCCAATCGAGAGGATGAGCGGCAAGTTCCGCTGAGACCCTTGTCTCTGATATCCAGCGCTCAATATCACGCATCGTCGTATCGATCTCGCCTTGATGCCGTTTTCGCAACGACCCGTCTCTGGTAACGAGCTTCATGAGCTGTTTGTATGACCTCAAGAAAGGCTCGACTGGGCGGAACGACAATGACGGTGTTGATGTGGGTGCAGAGGGATTGAGCGTCGGGTGAAAATAATTATGGAGAAGCCAGGAAAGAGACTATGAATTTTGAGGAGATCAGGAGGCACAGAGAATATTAGTGCAGTCTACTACCTCTCTGCCTGCCTCTCTTAATAGCTCGAGGCTCGGTAAATCCTCGTGGGTTGCCGCATGCCGGAGCTCCACAAGCCATGATGGCAAGCCAAGTTGTGTGGCTATTGCGGCTATAGATCTTGCGTATGCTCCTGATTGCAAAGGATCGACTAACCCATTGACCATTCGAATGATTGCTATCGCGTAGTTCTGTCGGAGGCCAAGGGCGGCTGCAGCAGAGAGACTATCTCTACAGGACGCGTCAAGCATACGAGCAACTAGGATGGCCAATGCAGAGTCAAGGGCGTGAGGAAGTGGTGTTACCGCTTTCCATGCTGATAACTGGAACAGGTAACTTTAGAGATCTTCAAGATGAATAGACTTACTCTATTGATCGCAAGGGACTTGGATTCGATATCCTCTTCGTCCGAGTAGACCCATAAACACACCTGTTCCAATTCGCTGATGTCGGCCCAGGGCACTCGTCGGGGTAGCCGCATCGCCAGTTACGGGTGGCTGTGCTTCACTGGTTGTAACTATGTGGCGATGCGGATGGACCGCGTGACTGCGGTGTTCGAGTCACAGGATAGCCGGACCGAAGAAGCCGATCCTCATTGAAACACTCTGCTCATCGGTTGCTCATCCAAAGTGTAGGCCCCGGTGAAATACTCGGTTAGCGGGTGTGGCAATGTGAGCTTTGGCTATCCGAATCTTATATTTTTGCCTCAAGCAAGCTCACCTTTTGAATGAAGTCTTTCAAGTGTCTATGGAGCAATGGACAGTATCAGCGTGGCACTGGATGATTGTCGTGACGCTTTCTATGGTGGGTCCTGTCATATGTTTGTCAATCTCGCATAGCCTCCATCAAGTTCAGGCAAGGCATGGACAGGGTCCACATCACTGCCTCTTCTATAGGCGTAGTTTCATACAAAAAGCGTGCAAACATACCAGGCGAGCATCGTTATTTCCCCTCGTTAGTCGCCTACATCTCACCTACTCTCCAAGATGTCTCTCAACACTCAAGGCATCATATCCGCGGTGACGATCGCGTTGTATGTTCCTATCCTCTTCTTTGCCGTTCGCATATCCATCAGATATGGCATAAGAGAATGGGGATGGCTTTTGCTAGTCATTTTCTCGTTGGGTAAGTTTGCAGCGCAACTTAACCTGATACAGCCAACTTACAATTTCTAGTCCGTATCGTTGGCGGCGCATTACTCGTTGCTGCGGAACTCGTTGTACCAGTGGTGACTGGCCTGTATATTGGGGGCTATGCCCTCGAGGCGTCGGGTTTATCACCCTTGCTAATGAGCACCCTTGGCCTGCTGGAAATCATGTGAGTTCCCTCAGATACATCACACTCCCATCGTAGGAATAATATTTTATTAGAACCGAAGGACCGGATAGAGAGCCCAGATTCGCTCGTGTATTCAGGCTCTTGCACTTGGTTGGAATGGTACCTCTCGTCCTTGTGATTCTCGGCATATCATCTACAGGCACAAGTTCGAGTTCACAATCTACTGCCAACACGGAACGCCGTGTGGGTGTAATACTATTCGCCGTATTATACATCATCTTGGTGGCCTTGACTGTCCTACAGTGGGCTAACCGCCATCGCCTCATGAAATATCGCAAGCAGGTAGGTATCTCTTTCATTGTCATTTCAATCGTGGCTAATTTTCAAAATAGCTACTCACCGCGGTAACGGCTGCCCTGCCCTTCCTTGCAGTCCGCACGCTCTATAGCGTGCTTTCCACATTTTCATCCAGCACATTCATCTCTACCACCGGAGAGACACCAACAGCCACAAATAGCTCTCTAGCTGAATTCAACATGTTCACGGGCGAATGGCAACTATATGTTGCCATGGACGTCGTCATGGAGTTCGCGGTGGTAGTGCTCTACACTTTG
The DNA here is from genome assembly GCA_038094075.1 of Xerocomus spinulosus. NCBI lineage: Eukaryota > Fungi > Basidiomycota > Agaricomycetes > Boletales > Boletaceae > Xerocomus > Xerocomus spinulosus. Next base: position 54,867 of record JBBPTN010000048.1, on the reverse strand, counting down.
GCCGGTACCGTGCTACGCTTGGACCAAGACTACAAACTGCAAGAGACCGACGAATACCCCCTATACCACCCACCATATTAAAAAGTACCACTGACAGCTCGACAAGGACTTTTTATCTTACACATCAGTACATATCGTATACATCTCAAGCACTCAGTGGATCTATTGGATACTTTGATTCTTATGACCTATATCCAAAAGACGAACTGATTGATACCTTGATGTAGTAACGACAATTAACACGACGGACACGAGGAATGTCAGAGCTACATAGTCAAGTGTCCCCCAAGCTGCCTCAAGAAGCAGTCACCCAATAGGTCTGGAGGATACCCCGGCTTAATTGAGCTCCTGTTAATTGTTTCTCTTCCCCGCAAACCTGCATACCCGTAGCCAACAGAAGCTAGCGAAGAGTTACCTTGCAAAAGCAAAGCTCAGATAGGGTGGTTAAGAAAAACCAGCACAAACGAAAAGATGCAAAGACAATGGTCGTAAACAGAAACAAAGCCAAGCACAGCCATATATGGTTCTATAGATTCTATCTATTTAATGTACCTTTCAGGCTTTCGGCCTCAGGTGACAGGTATCAACGCCCGGATGGGAGTTGGGTAGTCATCGGGAACCTTCCAAAGCCAAAATGGACCTATTTATAATCCATGAGAAACTGTGTTTTCTCCTCTAATGCATCTCATCTTACCAGCAGGGTCCCCTACAAGATAAGCAAGGTCAACATGAGTATTTCCATCGTAAATATTCAGATGATCTACCACGTTCATGGTGTGCACCAGTCCAGATTCCAATAACCCCCATTGCGCTGGCTATGCCCCCAATTTGTACCCCTTCTGAGCTGCGGACAGATGGTAGCATATAGATCAAATATGCTTTGCGAGAGAAAACAAGAATCACCTCCATTGGATGCGTCCCTCGCGCGCAGATGCCTAGCATTGTTATGTCACCTCGTTTAATGCGAAAAAAGCTCACGAAACAAGACTTACAAATCGCCAGCGCACTATGCCATCATTGGCCATGCATACTGATCCAACTATTGTGGCTTCATGGCCTTGAATCCCGCGAGAAGAACCAGTGAAGTAAAGGGTAGGATACTTTGTATCCTCGGATGGGGGGAATCGGTTGAGTATGTAGTAATTTGGAACTGCCTCTGGACTTATGATATGAAGCTTGAGCTCCATCAAGCGAGTTGCTTCGGAAAAATGGAGATCTTCAAAGAATGACTCGCCATATGCGTGTCCCGTGTGGTCTCGAATCGTGAACTGCAAACACGCATGTCAGTTGCGGTTCACCAACATACCAGAAAGACGTGATCTACATTAAAGGCTAGTGATGGCAGTTCAGAAAGAGATACTAATTAGAACATCGTGCTACCTACCAAACAAATCCCTTTCAGATGGATGTCATTCAGAATGTTTATTTGACGATTGGTGAAGAGACAAACCGATAATCCATGAATGAAACAATTCGTCTCCAAACTCCCTCCACCCCAGCCCAGTCATAGGAAGAAAGGGTGTTTGCATTGGGAGCAGAGTATGCTCGTGTTGCCTCGAGGCCACAAGGGGGCCCTGTATCCCGAAAGTGCCTTGAATGATCCGCAAGATTAAGGGCTATGACATTCACAATACACTCTACATGAAACCAGTCCACCTCTCTTGTCTTTGATATAAACGGTCCCCAGTCTTTGTCGCTGGTGTAGTTATGGAGGTCGTATACCGCGGATCTGCTCCTCGAGCGAATGGATCCCATACGCGCCATGCCTTCGTCGCTGTTGCACTTGTCGAGTGTGAGTGCCAGGTAAGAGCGGAGGCGTGCAAGAACTTGATTTGTGTTTCGGTCAATGAAGAAGGGTGACTGCAAGATGTTCGTGGACTCTAATATGTCCATCACCCACCGTAGACTGGTAGATGAATCGTGTTCGTAACCCAGCAGGACAGGCGGTGCAGATCGGACTACGCCCAGTAGAATAGAAAGTGCTGCATGAAGATCCTCGGGAGTAGATCGAGAGCTGTGTGCAATAGTTTCTGCGTACACTCTGCGCTGAAGCTCCGTTTTCCAATCAAACGGCAAGTCTCTCTGTAGTCCGTCACGCGTTCTCCGGGGATCGTCGAAAGGGAAGAGAAGGAATAGTTGGCGCCAAAGATACTGGTCTGGGGAACCGTTTACAAGCAGCCAGGCAGCGCGACAGGTCCGAGTGAAGGAAGCGACATCACGAGGGTGACAGAGGGCGAGTACTTGCTCTGTAATTTCTGCTGGTACGGACCAGAACTCGGTCGTCGCTGGCATGGAGGTGCTGAGAAACTGAACGGCCACCAGGGAACATCTCAGTCATAGTACAAACAAGATGGGAATATCGTGTGACGGCGTGACCTGCTATTTATTATTCACTACGTCTAGGATGGTTTCTACGATTCGTTCCATCCTATATGCCTCGTTGATCAGCACTTCATTAGCGTTTCAGTTCCCATTCAAGCTCCCCTTCCTCAAGTCTACGCAGACAATCCTCGTCGAAGAACAAGCCGTCAATGCCACGCCTCGCATAGCCATCATTGGCGCAGGTGCTGCGGGCTCTTCTGCGGCGTTCTGGATATCAAAGGTTAAAGAAAGATCCGAGATTGACGTGGAGGTCGATGTCTACGAACGCTCGTCTTACATTGGCGGTCGTGGGTGTCATCTTCTTCCAATGTGCCAACTCCCCTGACGCGTCTGCAACGTCTAGGGAGTACAACCGTTTACCCTTATGATGATCCCACGCATGCTCCGATTGAGCTCGGTGCCTCAATATTCGTCAATGCAAACAAGAATTTGATGAGAGCATCAAGGGAATTCAACCTCAGTTTTAAAGAGTTTGGGGATGAATTCGCGGACACGGGCATATGGGATGGTAACAAGTTCGTTTTCATTGTAAGCACCCTTTGCCTATACTAACAAAAACGTTTGTTGACCGTCGAGCCTCAAAGATGGACTCCACCAACTACTACAAGAGTTGGTGGACGACTCTCAAAATCTTGTGGAGATACGGATACAATGCTCCATTCCGAACCCAAAAATTGTGAGTGACCAACTCGGGGTTCTTCCACTTCTGTCTGCTAATGTGTTTTTGAGTGTGAAAAATCTTATCTCGCGTTTCGTGGGTCTATATACGACTGAATCGCCCCGGTGGGATGACGTGGCAGACCTTGCCGCACAATTTGAATGGAATGAAATGGCCAATTCCACGTGCATCGATTACCTTCTTGCGAATGGTGTTTCCGGACTGTTTGCACACGAGATGGTCGACGCCGCTACTCGCGTTAATTATGGGCAGGTAAGATTATTAGTTGGGAACAGGATCTTTAGCCAAGTTACAATGCCTTTTAGGATGTTACTAACATCCAGGCATTGGAATGCATGGTGTCCTTGGCTGCAGAAGGTGCGTTCGGCGTGGCCACGGGAAATTTCCGCATATTCGAAAACTTCCTCAACAAGTCGGGTGCCAATGTTTATCTCAACACAGAGGTATGGTATTCTTATACGTGGTTTGTCGTATTACCATGTGAATTCCGCAGGTTGAAGAGATCAGTCGCATTCCCGACTCTTCTCTGTGGTCTGTCCGTACTCCTTCAGGAACAGTGGTTTACAAAGGCGTTATCCTTGCCGCACCTTTCCACCAAACAAACATTTCAGTCCCATCAGAGCTCGCGGAGCAGATTCCATCGCAACCATATGTCCATCTTCACGTTACCCTGCTCACCACCCGTGATAATGGGGTAAAAGCAGAATACTTTGGCTTGTCTCCAGGCGACCATATTCCGCAATCAATTCTGACAACCTCAGAAGGCGTACTCGCGGGTGGAGTCGAACCCGAATTTAACTCACTATCGTATCACGGCCGCGTACAAAAAGTGAACGGGACCGGTCATTTGAACGACCAAGAGGAGTGGAATGTTAAAATATTCTCCAAGCAACGTATTTCAGATGAATGGCTCTCAAAGGTATTCAATCATATTGGTTGGGTACACCGGAAAGAGGTCTGTGTTCATGCCATGTATGTTTCGTTCTCCTGTTGAAACGCGGCACCAGTGGGATGCGTACCCAGTGTTGCCCCCTACTGCCAAGTTTCCACCAGTCAAGGTTGACCAAGGATTCTACTACGTGAATGCATTCGAACCGTGAGTCGTTTTGATGTGCTCGGTCTTTCACGCCTTGACAGGCCCATTGACAGGTTCATCTCGACAATGGAAACTGAAACTATCGCCTCGCGCAACGTTGTTGACCTCCTTTTGCACGAGGAGTTTGGCTCGGGTATTTGTGGCTCCCTGATAGCCAGTTCTGAAAACGGTGCGCGGGATAATGTCACCTACACCTCAGACAGTGATGATTTCGTACTTGGATGGGACTGTTGATGGGAGAGTAAAACCTCTACTTGCTGATTTCCGAGCTACAATCTAAAGAGTCTTCAAAGACTCGAAAGTTTGAATTGCATATATGTTGCATATTTACACGACACGTTTAGCTGGCTCTGCCATGACTTTTAGCACAAAACGATAACTTATCGCGAACGGGAGAATCAAGGAAAGTACCGGCTTGTGCTTTAGCTATTTGTTAACGAGTGAGATGATGCTGTTCCAATATACCGTTTTGCCGTAGACCTTTCGCATGCCCTTTGACACCAATGGGGAATTTAGGACACTTCTGTAACCTCGGTCACCTCATCTCCGACCTTTTCCGGAATAGGATCAAGCGGTGGATCCTCTTTTCCCATACGGTGCAGTTCTGACCGTTCGTGGCGGTCCCCGTTGGTATAGGTGTCCGTCGTAGGCACCTCGGACGCGCGCTCACTCATAGGATCGCCAAGAGCCGTCCAGTCGGCGAAATCCCTCCGCACCTCGATATAATCATTGGCAAACTCTCCAATCTGACGGAATGTGTCATCTACCACGTTCTTGTGGATGAACGAGCCAAGACTTACTTCGACCTCGTCTAGACCAAGACTCTCGCCCTCTGGGGTTGTCTTGAGATGGAGACCAGGTATGACATCGATTGCTTTGGCAATGATTGCGGTCACCACAAAGGTATATGCGCAGGTGGCGCAGACATAGGCGAACTGAATGTATAGCTGCTTGTAATTCTGGTCAACCCAACCACCGTTGACGTTGGTGTTTACACCATCCATGGCGATGACGTCGTGTGAGGCGAAGAGGCCGTTGGCGAGAAGACCGATGACACCACCCATGGCATGCTCAGCAAACAGGTCGAGTGCGTCATCAACCTTGAAAATCAATTTGACTTGGGGGGGTTAGAAAAAAAAAAGAGGCAAGCTTAAGAGGGTCTTACTTTTCGTCGCATAATTGCAAACTGCGCCAGTGACGATGCCCATGATGACAGACGACCATGGTTGAATGTAACCCGAGGCCGGAGTAGCGGCAACCAAACCGGCAATCGTTCCAGAGCAGAAGCCGACCATGCTGTACTTGCGCTCTAAACGATAATCCAAAAGGCACCAAACTATTCCACCAAAAGCAGCTGCGAGCATCGAGTTCCAGACAGCCATGATTGCGCGGAGGTTTGCGCCAAATGCACTGCCTCCGTTGAAGCCGAGCCATCCAAACCAGAGAATGAATGTGCCGAGATTAACCAAGGACACGTTGTGGGGTCTAAAGTTCAGTAGTTCCTTTTCTTGACGTCGCCCGAGAATCCAGGCATATGCAAGTCCTCCCACCCCGCTACCAATTTCGACGGGACCACCGCCTATCGATCGTGGGAATGTGATTGAGAAGTGATAAGGTTATAGTTAACGCTTACCAGCATAGTCTAGAACACCCCACTTAAATCCCCAGCCGTTAATATTCCACGCCCAACAGGCTAATGGGCAATAGACGAGAGTCATCCACAAGAACGTAAAGACCATGGCCGGGAGAACCCGACCACGTTCTGCGATGCCGCCCATGAGAATCCCGACAGTGACACAGGCAAACTCCATTTGGTAAAAACTGTATAACAAGGCTGGAATTAGGGGGGAGCCGGGGGAGGGATCACCTAGGACGTTTATCAAGCCGAAGTTGGCCAGGTTTCCGATGAACCCGTTGGTCGCCGTAGGGGAGAATGCCAAGGAATAACCCCAGAAATACCACTGGAAGATGCAGACTGCATTGCTCGCAGTCACGGCCCAAATAAGAGAGAGGGCAGATTTTCTTCTAGCCAGGCCAGAATAAAGGAAGGCTGTAAAGAATTGGGTTAGCGGTGAATTATTGGGGATAGAAGCACGCGAACCAAGGCCTGGAATCATAAAAGAAACCATGGCACCAGCAACGATGATAAAGGACACATCGCCACGGTCAAATCTGGCGACGATAAGGATGAGGTTGGATATAGGAATACACAGAGGGCACCCACTGTGCGGTATCTCCTGGCATATCAAGATAAGGAGTGGTGAGCATAGCTGATATGGAAGGTTATTTATACGAGTGGGTGAGCTTACTCGGTAACATGTTGGTGCTTGCGAAAGGTTCTCTGTTGGTCATGAGGGGTAAGAGGGGTGTTGTCGACACACTCTAGGACGTGAAGGTCGAGGTATGAAACGACTTGCATGCGGTGCAATGTAGTCACCCGGGCGACGGGGCGTCTCGGTTCCAAATCGACCTACCCGAATACGAAGGGTCCTATTGGGTGATAAGAACTAGTCGCAGTTACCTAACACGTTTTTTGGTAGAGTTTCGGCCGACTAGGAAAGTCCCCTAGAAGTACTCTCACGATGGTGCAGGGTCAAAGGTCGATACTTGCCAAGTTGGGAAGTTTTATTGATGGCGAGCAGCCACCAAAAATGTCGTACATTCCTTCTCACATGATGCGCCGAGTATGGCACTCGAGATGGGCTCATTCCGGTTCGTACAACCACAAGTACGCCCACAAGATACAGCAAAAGGCGCGAGAGTGGGTGTTCTCTGTCTCTCGCGATGGTCATAATGATGGGACTACAGGAGGGGACTCGACCTTGACGAGCTAATGGCTCAGGCTCAGGCCCAGACTCGTTTCAAGCAAAGGAACGACAGCGCCGCCCTTCTCGCATCTCTCAAGAATGCTGGTACTCGGTTCCCCCATACCAACACTTGCTCGCAGGGGACGACGCTGTCCAGAACACGCAGAGACAGCTCCCCGGTAAAGGCGAGTGACATCGATGCAGTCACTGTCAAGCTCACACGTCAATTTTGCAGCCACTGTCTTCAGTTTTGAATCTCGAGAAACTCTTGGCTACACCGCACACATCATCACAAATATCAGCGCTCTGGACTGCGTATCATGCCTCGCGAACAAAGGGCACCGGAAGAGGCTACATTTGTGCTTCACTTTCAGTGGAGTCGTACAATGCAATGGCACGAATCGCAAAAAAGTATCCTGTTTTCGTACTTCCGGTACCCAGGGAATCAACCCCGGACACATCTGCCGGTGAAGGCACTGGCTCAGCTCACGAGTTCTTTTTCTTGCAATGGGATTTCTACCCGGCTCCACCGGCCCCCTCTGCCACAGATCGGAACCCGTTTGACCCCGTGACATTGAGCGTTCCGTCGGATCTTCTAGAACCATCCACCGTCTTGTTCACACCACTCCAGGAATACAAACTTCGCACATCCTTTGCGACACCATACCTAGTACTGACATTTTATACAGACATATCACAATCGCACGGGATTGTGTTGATGCGCGGAGAGATCACGCCATCCTCCTCGGCGGCCGTACAGCCAGAGAAGGAAAACTTGGAACGATTTCTTCTTGGTCAAGTTGATGCTCAGATGCTTGCAATGGGCCTTCAGAAATTTTATTTATGGGGGGAGGGCAAGAAAGATGGCAAACACGATTCCACCCCTGAGATGCTATTGAAGCAATTCCACGAGGAACCCGAAACGTTTAGTTGGCAGGACCTTTTAAAATCCTCCAATGTCATTGCATAGCATAGGATTCGTTGAGTATACCTACTTGAAAATACACTAGGCCAGTGTGAGCAATGGGGCTTTTTTGACCCATTCGTTCTTGGCGAGTTCCTGTAGGATAAAGGTTGCAAACCCTGCTCTTGACAGCGTAATCCCAGTTTTGCCATCTCCTATGTATCCAGCCACGACACGTCGATCACTCGAGTTGGTCAGGAAGGGGACTCGAACGATTGTCCAGTCAAGCGCAGCTCCTTCGGTGCGAATGGCGTTTCCGATGCCTACAACATCGTTGTACACAGTGTGTAGCAGTGTCTTGAAAGCGCCGATCATTAGTTTCCATTGTAAACTCTGCTTGTCGTGTTGATCTTGAATGCTAGGAGTGCCGAGAGCGATGAGACGTTTGACGTTGCGCGCAAGCATGACCTTGATGATCAACGAATACGCTCGAGCAAGGGGTTCTCCACTTGGATACGGCCAGTGTGTCACTTTGGGACCGAGAGCGGAGAGGACGGCGTCTACGTTCTCCATGGCGGCTGAGAGAGCGGACTCGTCGTCTAGTTCGCTCTTCACGACTGTGACCCGTGCGTCGTCTCTGATCTCCTGCGAAAGCTTTTCTGGAGAGCGAGCAAAGACGACGACGCTGTGTGAGGCATCGAGGGCCTCCTTTACGACCAACGTACCACATGCGCCTGTAGCCCCGAGGATGAGTAAATGCATCTACAAGGAATGAATGAGCGTGAGTGTGTCACCAAGATGTTGGGTTCCTACTTGGCAAGTACGGTCAAAAGTGGCACTACAGGTGGCGCGACGGGTCTCCAAGTAACAAGTCAACAACTTCATTAAATCCATCTCATCTCTCCAATCAACCGATAACAGATTCAGATCTAGGGAAAGGTCTTCTTGGCCAGTCCCCAGCCTCTCTCGCTTCTCTCTCCAACTCGAGGATGACCTGTCCAAGCGAACCCGCAGAGTCGAGGTCGAGTTTCTCCACATTCCTCTCATATGTCTGACTGAACGCATCCACCACCCCTTCCACGACATCCCCGACCTGAACCTGCTCGCCAGCAGCAGACGCAATGCACCCAGCTCTTACATCTGCTAGTCCACAAGCGACCACTTTGTCGAACCACGCCAGGGGTTCTTGGCTGACATTCATCGCAAATCCGTGCGTTGTGAGTCGATGGCGTACTTGGACGCCGATGCTAGCCACCTTTGTCGACGAGTCCAGGAATACACCCGTGTGTTCCGAAGGAACGTGTGCAAGTCTGTGTGTGCTCGATAGATAGCCTTGGATCATTTTCTGCATCTTGCATATATATTCACGTATGCCGGTGGGGGGAGACGTGCGACCGAGGTCGAGGAGAGGGTACCCAACGAGTTGGCCAGGACCATGATACGTCAATTGACCACCTCGGTGGGTCATCACAAAGTCAGCCCCCATCTCGGTCAAGCGAACGCGCTCTGCCTCAAGTTCGTGTTCGGTTTGCCGACGCCCAGATGTGTACACGGGTCGGTGTTGCAATAACAAGAGAACATCTTGATGGGACGATGCACGTCGCGAAGCAAGTTGAATCTGATGGATTTTCTCTTGCAGAGCAAGCGTCCTCGCATACGGTAGAGGCGTTTGGAAGTAGTGGTAGAACACGGGCGGAAGGGACATGTAGATGTCGTGCGAAACCAGAAATGACGCTGCGAACTCAAATTTGCCTTTTAACTCTTACCAGAAGACCCGGTGGACTCGATATAAAAGAGCCAAACGGCTGACTGCCCAGAAATCGCAAAGGTGATATTTCGTTGCTCGACTTTTCATCACACCCTGTCGATAGACGGCGCAGCGGCTTTCAAGAGCCAAAGTTTCTATCTATAGTCCATTCATCCTTGCCCTGCATGACCAGGTGACCGCGCGCTAGCTAGTCATTCCAAACTAAATATCTTGCCAAGTCGGATGACGGTAAGACAGCCGCGTTTTGACCTCGTCAATGACCTGATTATCAGTGCGTTTCACATATCGGATGGATCAAGGGTACACATCAACTTCATGATATACAGTTACAGTATGATTTCAACTTCTTTGTTTCGACGTCGATCACAGGTCTTTTCGTGCATTTTTTCCGGCTTCCTTGGTGACCTTCAAAACTGTCAGATTCTTTTGTACAAGAGTCTGATGAAAAGGACATACATCGTGTCCTGCCTCTTTAACTGTATGTACCACTCTATTTGCACCCCCTTTCACCCCCATCACCCTTTCCTTTGCGCGTTTACCTGTCACTCCTGGGACGCGTGTGTCGCCAATGATCGGGTGTTGGGAAGATGTACTTACCCAGGGCATCCTTTGTCTTTTCAGTCGCTTTCTCGCCTGTCTCTATCGCGCTTGCCAAACCTTGTCCAACTTTCTTGTTGACCTGTTCCGAACCATTGATTAAGATTCTGACGGTCCTCCAACTTTGACAAACCGCACCTTTTCTGCCACATCCGAGAATTTCTCTTTGACAGATTTAGAGACACTTGGTGTCGCATGAATGTAGCGACAGGTGTACAGCCCGCGTACAGAGTTGTAAACAACCATTGGGCGTACGATATCGTTGATGGAGTAAAACATATGCCGGTGATGTCATAGACGTGGCGGTGCACTCTATCGCCTGCAAAATGTCTAGTTGGCCTAGCGAATTCTTAATTCACCCTTGTCAAGTAATCGCTCCGTTTACAATGATATCTCTGCAAGATTCTTTTGTGCAAAGATGCAGCGAGAGTAGTAGTAGTGCCTGTACTACTCCCGATATAGAATGCGGTATGGCTGTGGCCCCACTAGGATGACATAATCGACTCGCCAGTATCTCTACTGCGTACTCATTGCATTCTCAAGGTGCCTTTGATTAGCAGCTAGACACGCCATTATGAAGGGATTCACGAAAGCTATCAAACGGTGAGTGTTTGTTTCTCATAGTATAAGCAGACCTACTCGAGGTCAGGTGCAATCTATGCAATAGATCATGCCCATCCGCGCCGTCGTTCAACAGCTCACGCCGACCCACACAGGACACCTCATCTTGTCACCTCAAAAGTAGGGTTTTCAAAGAGTCAGTCTGCCATGCTTTTGTTTTTCTGTGCATGGTTCCATTTATTCCAGAATCATCCGATCCCGAGTTCGATGACTACAACGCACACTTCGCCGCTCTCGAACAGGCAACAGAGAAGTTGCTCAAGGACACAAAGGCTTATACAGAATCTGTGATAGGTATGCAGTCTCTCTTGCTGTTTCCTTTTATGCATTCTTGATTCCATCCGCCAGCTCTCTTCACCGGTGCTACTGGATTTGGAAACCACTTCAGCTTCATCTATTCGCCCTTGTCCGGAGAACTCGGCCTAGGCAACAAGTACCCCGGTGCTGCTGCAACAATCGACAACACTCCCATTTACGCGCAGCACTTGGATGACCTCCGCTCCGCTGTAGCACCAGAGCTCGAACTCATCGAGAGTCGTGTAGTCGGTCCAGTAAAGGAGTTTCAAGGCGTTTTGAAGGTCATCAGAAAGACAATCACGAAGCGTGATCACAAGTTGGTTGATTACGACCGATTCAACAACTCCTTGACCAAACTTCGAGACAAGAAGGAAAAGAGTTTGAATGACGAAAAGAACTTGTTCAAGGTCCGTCATTGAGCATGTGTGTACTCTTGTGAAATACTTCTAATGCACATCCTTAGCTTGAACAAGACTTTGAGGTTGCGACGAATGAGTACGATTACATTAACAACATGCTCAAACAAGATCTTCCCCGATTCATGCAACTCGCTACCCAGTTCATCGACCCTTTATTCCACTCCTTTTATTACATGCAGTACGTCCGTTTCTTGTTTGTGCTTGACATTTTTGAATGAATTAACCCCCGATGAGGCTCAATATTTACTACTTGTTCCTTGAGAAAATGAATTCCTTTGCTGAAGGCAAGTATAACATTACCAACGGTCCAGCATCGCAGATACAGTCCGACTACGAGAATAATCGCACGGATGCTTGGAGCCAGATTGAGGACCTCGGCATCGCCAAACGAATCTTGTCTACATGTATGTGACAAAACCTCCTTTACCGACGGACCTGCTTACTGCCTTGTTTAGCCAAGCTTGTCCAAGCAAAGCGTGCAGAAGGTGGTGCTGGTTCATCCATGGGACGCACTCCAAGTGCGGCAAGCTCAGCAAGTCTTGCTTCGCGGTCCATGCCACCGCCCGCGTATGGTAGTGCTCCGTCGTTCGTGAAGAAGGCACCACCACCACCACCTGGACAGACAGTCGCACCACCACCTCCTTATTCTGCGTCGAATAACGGAAATAGCTCCGTTGCTCCGACAAAACGACCACCCCCACCTCCACCGCTCAAACCGAAACCAAAACCTGAGCCTGTGGTCGAGTACGTGACGGCACTGTACGATTTCGATGCACAGGTGCGTATCTTTTAATCGAGTGCGCCACCTATTGCTGAGACGAATTTCATTAGGCTCCCGGCGACCTGTCGTTCAAGGTTAGTGATCGGATTGAGATTGTGAAGAAGACGGAAAGTCAAGAGGATTGGTGGACGGGCCGTCTGAATGGAATAGAAGGGGTTTTTCCTGGTAATTACGTTCAATAAGGGACATTCATTATATTTGTGGCGGTCGAGCTAGAGTCACCAATCTACTCTAGTTTGTAAATAAGTGTACTGGTTACCCAACTAGTCTCGGGACTGACTCCTTTGGGCGGTGCACACTTCAACTCACAACCAGCACATACTTTGTCCGTAATGCCCATCAACCAACCGTCTAATCAGATCAAGTCTGTATTCTACACTTGTTAATTGCATCACTGACATCCCTTCCAAGATTGACCAATGTCTCCATCGTTCGCTTGAAAAAGGGTGGAAAACGTTTCGAGGTATTCCGATCCCATTCTTTTCGCCGAACCTTGTGCACATCCCACATGACAGATCGCATGCTACAAGAATAAAGTACAAGAGTGGCGAAACAGGGTGTCAGTCCACATCCAACTACCCCCTTTCTCTGCCTCACCGTGTGTTTGAAGTGAAACTAATCTAGACGACGTCCTCCAAATATCCAACGTGTTCATAAATGTCTCCAAAGGCGAATTAGCTAAATCAAATGACCTCCAAAAGGCGTTTGGAACGACATCTGTGGACGAGGCCGTGAAAGAGGTCAGCCCCCCATCCTTGCGACTCTTTGTGTGTTTATCCATCTCTTTAGATTTTGCAAAAGGGAGAAGTTCAAGTGGGTGAGAAAGAGCGTGAACACGATCTGGCCTCGTTGCGAAAGGAGATTGCGACGCTCGTAGCTGAGAAATGCGTCGATCCGGCGACACAGCGTCCGTACCCCGTCGGGATCATTGAAAAGGCAATGGCGGAGGCAGGCGTGAGCGTCAAGACGGGCAAGAACGCCAAAAGTCAGGTAGGTGGCGTCACTTGCGGGTGACTGTCCGATCCTAGTCCATGCTCGGGTAGGTGTCCGAAACGTTGCGACTCATTCAATCTGGATCAAAACTGCCTATTCAACGTGCACGGATGCGTGTTCGTGTTGTGGTTCCCGCTGCAGACGGTGAAGGGTTGGAAGACCAAATTAAATCAGCAGCTGAACAAGTCGAGCGAACGGAAAAGACGGATATGTGGGAATATGTACGCTGATGTTGGTGCCGACCACACGATGAAACTGACATGAATGCCGTTAGGTTTTGTTGATTGATCCCCCTCAGTTCAAGACGCTTGCTGATCTGCTTCAGAAGGAATGCAAGGGAAGAGGTCGCCTTGAAACACTGACGTTTGCTGCGACAGCAGACAATAGTTAGCTAACACGATCACTCACCCTGATTCAACAGGGATCGGAAGGACCCTGTCAACAGATAAGTATCTGTAGATCTAGTTGTGCCTTGGCCCTGCTTTTCTCCCTATCATCAGTGTCTTGTCTTGGAATTTCTAGATCAAGTTACATTGTCAGGTTATCTTGGTACATCTGCCTCGGCACAGAGTTTCTTAGTTTTGCAGCACTGTAGACTGCAATGTGATCTCCAACTGTCCTTCCACCAAACTGACGGAGATACTACAAACCGGTGTGAGAGGATCAGCCGCGAGTGATTTGTACCAAATATTGAGCAACAAACCCTTCTAGATCTTGTACAATATAGTCGAGGTGGCCAGCACCCTCCCTCAAGAGTGTTTCGGCTTGGTGAGAAGTACACACCGCAAGCGTTCTAGAGCCAGCAGCACGCCCCGCTTTGAGTCCAGACGGTGCGTCTTCGATGACCAGACCTGACATTCATCTGAATCAAAATATTGTCCGAGTGTCTGAAACGAAAGCTTACATTTCTCAGGGGGAATACCGAGTACAGCAGCGCCAGCGATGTATGGATCGGGCTTGGGTTTCCCTTCGGTGACATCTGTACCTGTCACATAACCCTTGCGTGGGATGGGTAACGAACACTTGGGGATAGCGTGGCCCGCATAGAACCTGGAAGCTGATGGAACGGGTCGTCGCCGTACCTATACAAAGACGTTGTCTGAATATGTACCTGACGTAACGATGGTCCATTGATCTGGCGCTATTTCGCTGAGCTGGGTTCATGGTCCATACAATGAGTCATGATGGTACGTTGCCAGCGTGTTCCATTACCTCGCTCAGCAATTTCTGTGCGCCATTGAGGACCTGGGGACCCAGGCCATCTCTTTGGTTGGCAACGAGGAGTTCGAAACGCGTTATCTCTTCCTGCAAGGGTCGATTGTATATCGAGTGGCGTACATTGTTCGACTTACCTCGAGCCTTGTCTCATCCGTGATCCGGCAGTGCTCACGCAGGGTATCGGCCAATCGCCTTCCGTGGGTCAAGTGGGCGATGTTGCTGGGCAGATGGATATATTGCTTGCGGAATTCGTCCCAGGCATCGAGGACTCCAGGAGTGGAATCGATGAGGGTGCTGTAAGGGTGTTTCAGTTCGCCTACCGATACTTTCGCAGCTCACGGTCATTACCCATCCAAATCAAAGAGGATCTATGACAGTGTGAAGTCCAGCAAGGAGAATAATAAAGGCCATATTCCGCACCGCGTTGACGCTGATGGTCGTCTTTTGTTCCATGGTTGGGTTGTTATTGTGCGACGCACTGGAAGAGGTCATTGTGTAGGTTTCCTATTGTTGTCCTAGAACGACGATGAGTATAAGAACGGACAGAACAGAGAAATGGCCTTCTTTCATCGCGTTCGTTGGCATTGACTGCCCTCCATGAAACTCTTCACGTTCTTTACGCTACTGCTCTTCTCCTTCGTTGCGGCGCATCCGAGTCTCAAACTTCAACTGAGACAACCACAGAACAATACAACCACCAAGTATGTCCTACACTTCACTACCCTTCATATGTCTAATCGATCCTTCCAGAAATCCCAGCTCGACCCCTACAGTCACCACCACTCCTTGTTTCGCAGAACCATCGTCCACGCCATCGTCTGGCGCTGGCTCGACCAACTCAAGCAGTGCTCAATCTTCTCTAACCCTTCTACCTTGCTTGGTCGCTACAAACTTTGCTAAAACCGGTCTCAACGTAAACACCTCAGAACCTGGCGATGTGGCCTCACTGACGTCCACCAACAACTTCATCAACTGGTGTGCTACACTTCCGCACCTTCCCATCACCAATGGCCAGCAACTCGTCAACGGTTCGTGCAACCCTGCTCCGATTGGCGCGATCCCTTCCAGTTCCAAAATGCCGAGCGTCAAGTTTGTCGAACCCCACAATTTTGCTCTCGTTCCATCGAATACCACCTTTCAAATTATATTGGCGGTCAGGAACTTCGCCACGGGTTACTTTGTCAATTCGGACACAAATTATTTGGCAGCACCTCAGCAACTCAATTCTACTACAGGTCTTATCCGGGGTCATGTGCATGTGGTCATCGAGGCTCTTCACTCGCTCAAACAGACCACTCCTACGGATCCAACCAAGTTTGCGTTCTTTGCTGCACTGAATAGCAAAGCTGACGTCAAGGATTATCTTTATGTCAACGTCACTGGTGGCCTTCCCAAGGGCGTGTACAAGCTGTCTTCGATCACCGCCGCGGAAAACCACCAGCCTGTGTTCTTACCGATCGTCCAGCGTGGTGCTTCAGATGATGTAATCTACGTGAGTCTGTCTCTGTCTTCAAAAACACGGTCTGACATTAAAAACATAGTTTACTGTTGGTAAAGCGAACCATGCAACCAATGGCACAGCTTCGACTGCACATCCCTCTCATCCGACGACAACTCCACACAGTGTCCCCAGTATCCCAGCTCCTACTCAAACTACTGGCACAAGAAACGAGACGGAGCCATGCTAGCATTGCACGTTGACACCACCTTTGTTTATTAACTTATGATGTTAGCCTAGAGAAGTCGTTGATCGATCCTCACATCTAGTAATAGCATCGTCTTCGCAGGACAAAATTGTATCGATATATTCACATTTCCTATAGACGCGTTTCTTCAGTCGTTTGATCAGAGTAAGGATGTTCCTTCCTGATATGGATAGATGATCGGCGCTCAGCTGTCGGTCTCGGTTCGGCCCTCTTTTCGGTTCACTCTCATCATCCTCGCGCTGCACCTGGGATCGGGTGATAGGCTTTCTTGCAGCCTTTGAAAAATACCTTGACCGTACGTGTTTATCACCGTCAATTCGTCGTATCAACCACGAACAATAAGCTGCAGCGATCATGTCCGAATCGAGGAATGTTGTGATCATCAGAGTTCCCGCAACCTCTGCCAACATCGGACCAGGCTTCGATGTGGTAGGACTCTCACTCTCATTGTATCTGACCCTCACCGTCAAATTTGGGCCTCCCTCTACTGACCTCGTAAAAATCACCTACTCTGGAGAAGGGGCCAAGGAAGTCCCACTCAATCCCTATCAAAACCTCTTGACCCGTGTGGCACTCTATGTCCTGCGCTGCAACAACCACCACTCATTCCCTTTGGATCTCGTCAGTATTCATGCTGACAATCAAATACCCTTTGGCCGCGGTCTCGGCTCCTCGGGTGCAGCTGTCATCGCAGGTGTTCTACTCGGGAACACACTCGGAAAACTCGGTCTGTCGCGTGAACGGATGCTCGACTATGCGCTGATGGTCGAGAGGCATCCGGACAATGTGACGGCAGCACTTGTCGGTGGATTCGTCGGATCATACCTGCGCGAGCTTGATCCCGTCGCTAGCGAGGCCGCCCAAGTACCACTATCAGAAATACTACCAGAGTACCCTCCGGATGCGGGGGAAGACTGGGGATTGTCCCCGCCTGTGCCCCCGTTCGGTATTGGACACTTCATTCACTTCGGTTGGAATCCTACTATTAAAGCCGTGGCGATCATACCTCGATTTGAGCTGAGTACTGCCAAGGCAAGAGAGGCGTTACCCACAGAATACTCTCGAAAGGATCTGGTGCGTATATGTTACATGCTTTGCTTCTGTTTGAGTCGGCTGATAGAAAGCCCAGATCTTCAACCTGCAGCGGCTCGCTGTGTTGACAACGGCTCTCGGACAATCGCCACCTGATCCTGAACTCATATATGAGGCAATGAAGGACCGTGTTCACCAACCGTACCGGAAGGTGCTTGTATGTGTTTGCGCTGTTATGGTACGCGACACCTCAATTGACCAATGTTGCCAGATTCCTGGTTTGCCAGCAGTGACATCATCAATTACCCCACAAACGCATCCTGGTCTGCTGGGCATTTGTCTTTCAGGAGCAGGGCCAACCATCTTGGCTCTCGCAACTCACAATTTTGAAGCTATCGCGGAAGCGGCTCGTGCAGTGTTTGCAACAGAAAATATCCAAGTAGACTGGAAATTGCTAGAAGTCGTTGGCGGAAGTCAGAGTTACTCAGTGGAGGCGAATTAGTAGACCGGTGACCAATCCGTGAACTAGATAGACCTGCCATCAGATTAGAACGTACGGGTGATCATTACTGGTGCAGAAATATTCTATTCTGACATGTACGCGTAGTAGGTATTATGCCTCCGGGTATCCTAAAATCAAAACATCTCGTCAACTTCTAACCTCTAGCGTTAAGACAAACAGCTCTCATTGCAACAAGGGACGCTGAGCTGCCATCAAAGGGTAAGTCAACCGTAAACATCACGTCGCTGCGGTCACTGTTCAGGTAGACAGGGAGTGTCACCAGGTCGCTCCGATCGGCACCATCCTCTTCTTCTTGCACCCAACGGATCTGAGATGCATTCAGATGGACAGCCTCGCCATCATTGAGCACAAGCTTCCCCGCTTCTGCATCCCACGTAGCCCCCTCCAGTGTTAAGCCTGAACCATGTGGTTAGAAATGTCAAACTAGGAAACAAAATTCTAAGACGCACCATCAACAATGAATGCACCGGGGTTGTTCATTTGGCCAATGTCCAATCGCAGACTCAGGGTCTCTAGACTCCAGCGCTTGCGGTGAGCAACAGCCTGCCGGGTAGCCGTAACATATGCCTCCGGGAAGAACAGGCCGCCAAGCCAAACTTCTACATCAGACAAGGATTGTTGCATCGCCGTTATCCCGTCCAATTGAGCCAAGCGGCGAGAAAGGTCAGGGATCCACTCGGAGACCGACATGGCTTTGGGAACCTTGTACCGTTTCCAGTGTGTCGGAATAGTACCTTGGTCACATCAATTGGCTTCTATTAGAGGTAAAAGGCAGTATCAAGCTCACCTTTGGTAAGAGAACTCATCAGGGCACGGAGATGATTGGTCTGTTTCAGTTCACCCGCGCACACCTTGACGATGTCTGCAAGATCCTTGCGAACCTGGTCGAGCAACTTGCGGCCTATGGAACCTTCTCGGAAGAACAGGCGATAAAGTGGGTCCGAATTGTCGCTGGATTGTTTAGGCAATGTGTTGAGAGACTACGGGGGCGTTAGAAATAGGGGAATTATTATGAGGAACGCAACTTACCGGTGGAAGCTGGGTCAACCATTCGCGACAACGTTCATGCAAATTGCGCATCCATGCAGGCTGTTGAGAAGATTGACCCTTGGAAGGGCTACCACTACTTGGCATGTCGTCGTCGTCGTCTGACAGAGTTCGCATCTTTCGTAGCTTGCTAAGGAGCTCATTCCCTTTAACAAGATGAGTATACATGCATCAAGCTAACCTCAAGTGAACTGACCTTGGGCAACAGCAATGACTCTTTCTGCAGTTGGTGGCAATGTCAACCATGATGGTGGCTCACGGTCGGGCAAGCCCTGTACCCATGAAAGGAAGTGCTCGAATTTGGTGCCATCAGGAGCTTCAAGGACCTGACTGCTGTTGATACTGGGCACCAGGTTGAAATCCACATTGTACGCGGCTGGAGTGAACAGTTTATCGACGAATGCGTCGAGGATGCGTTGATCAAAGTCGCTGTCGACTCGCCCACCATACACTGATTGCTTGATGAGTGTCCGAAGTGCGTCCCATGGAATAGTGGCGGGATCAACATTGGCCCTCCCTTTGGCGATAACGTTGAGCCATGTGTCAATAGTGCCAAAGGCAGAGGCCATATCGGAGTCGTTAAAGTCGTAGGTTTTGCTCCATCCGAGTGGAACGTATCGTAAGCGTTCTTGTACAACAGCGTGGAACCATGCAAGTAGGAAATACAGGCGGACCTTCTCTGCGGGTCCTTGAGCAAGGCGTTGTGGGGAAATAGATCCTAGTGAGTCAAGCAAGTTGGCCTTCACTCCCGGTGGTGGCTCGTTCATAATAATGCGAGACTGCCGGAGTATGTTGACAGGAATGGACGGGTTGGCTTCCATGGTCAAGAAGAGACGGAAGTTGCGATGAGGGTTGAGGGTTTGTAATTTCTTTTCCAACTGTCCCAGCCATGAAGGGGCCAAGTGGACGTTCTTGAGGAGGACCCATGTTCCCTGCCTTGATGCTGCAGCGATGGCTTGATCCGCGAGAGTAAAACCTTCCTGAGAACCCATGGCAACCGAGGAAGACCGCGCTCCGACGGTTTGTATGAGATGCTCAACACGGTAGCTGGCATCGTAACCAGTCACAGACACCAAAGCAAGTGGGGTTGTACCCGGAACCTCGTTTGCAACCATGGCACCAAGGTCGAGTTCGGAGGATAGATCGTTCTGGAAGACGGTCCGCACAAATAAAGCAGTGGATTGTAAGAGGCGATCAGGACGCAAGCATTTAACAACAAGCATAGAGCGAAGGGCTTCCACAGCGGCTATTCGAATGTTAGAACACGATGGAGTACAAAAATCATGACACGTACGTGTACTTGGATCCCAAGGTAGAGGTACAATTGTTTCGGGGTTTGCAGATTGTAAGAAAGGAACCCAGTTTTCGGGAGACTCGAGAACGTTGTTAAGAACGGGTTTGAAAATACTTTGTTTCGCATATTCCTCAAGGTGCATCATCTGCTCCGGGGAGAGTATGGAAGAGACCGCATGCTCGCCTGAGGTGGCACTAGGTTTTCCAACAATTCCCTGACCACTTTCAAGCAAGAACTCAAGTTCGTCCGCAATGTCCTCAACGCCTCGCAGTTTGACTTGTGCCAAAAGAACTGCGAGCATGACATGGTCACTATGAAGCAATGCTCGCGAGGTTCGCCTGTACACAATCAGGAAAAGATCATTCAACAGGATCTCCCGCCTTCTGTTGTAGTCGGTGACATTCTTCAAGTTGGGATTGTGGTGGAGCACGTAGTCAAAGATGTCGAGGAAGAATCGAAGGGAAAATTGGTAAAAGTGATTGACGAGGTTAAGTTGTTCAAGGATAAAGAAGACCGAACTGCATGCCTGTGCCAACGGGAGGTATTCAGCAGTTACTTGCTCGACTTCCTTCATGACGATATCAGTCTCTTCAACCTTGTGTGTGATCTCTGCAGCCTCTCGTTTCAACGTTTCCAGGGTGCTTATGACTTTGTCGTCATCAAGAATATTTCCAGTCGACTCATTGAGAGCTTGGAGGAGCAACTTTTCCAGCGTTCGCAGGCGGAGACGGAATTCGCCCTGGGCTTTCATAAGATCTGTTCGCTTGCGCTCAGTGTCGGGCCGCTCCACCTTGAGCACCTGATCCAAGGATTGGCTTTGGAGACTGCTTCGCGTCATCGTGAAGTTGACAAACGTAACCCTGCTGCAGATGTCGGGAGAGAAATCAACCGACGGATCCCGAGTCGAGAGGAACATCGTGAATGCAGGAGAGAAGTCGATATCTTGATTGCCAATACGAATGAGCACACGACCGCCTGTCCTACGAATCTCCTTGTTCAACACGGCGTTCAGGATGGGATCTAGATGTTCGACGTCTTGTATAAGAATGGGGTTTCCGAATCGCAGAGCACTCTCCAAGACTTTGAGGAATGCCTCATCAAGGAAACTCGTGACTGTGATCTTCCGATCCTTGTACTCATTGAGCAAGAAGGTCGTTGCCTGTCCAGTTGGGTCGATAATTAACGGGTAACGGTTGAATCGTTTGAGCATAATCGCGTTCTCAGTGGTCAGGTTGTCGGCCGGAAGCGATTTAGACTGCCAGCTCAAGCGATCGTCTGCAGTTGAGAGATACTCTGTCAACGAGAGTTCCGGTTTAAACTTGATGTAAGCCTCGAGAAGGTGATTTGACCAATCCAGCCACATCACTTCTCTGTAATGTTGGTCAAAGAAACCGCCGTACGCAAGGAATGCTGCAGACAGCAACACGTCGCCAACGATGGTGCTCATTTCCGCGTCAAAGGTACGACTTCCAGATTCCCATCGACCCTTCTCAGAGGATAAGCTTTCCAGGAGTTTCATGCTGCGATCGACTTTGCTTTGAACTCGCTCCATCTCCGACTTGATTGCCTGAGTTTCCGAAATGAGAAGTGCGTATTCTTCCTTGTACTTGGCAATCTTCGCCTCCAGCTCAGCAACGATGGTGATAATTTGAGCAGCTTGTTTTTTAGTTGTCTCGGCTTGCAATTCAAGGGATTGAACCTCGTTGCGCAGAGGCTCGACCTTGTCGAGAATCTCCGAGAAGCGGACCTGGGCAAGCACCCACTTGACGAGAGGACCACAGGCTTTACTGGCACGTTGAACGGTCTCAAAGTTGAAAGACGGTCGGCTCAAGAAATCCCTTTTCATAAGCTCACGAAGACCTTTCGTCATTTGGTTGTTCGTATCGAAATTGACGATCCTTTGGATAAAGTCGTCCCGACGAATGATGCCTTGAACTGTCCGCCAGCTGTCAATTTTGTGACCGAGGATCGTGCAGACAGACTCCATCGCAAGCTTGACGGCTTCTGGGGGATTGGCCATCGTCCTGACTTCCTGCAAGTGTTGCCTCTTGATGTTACTGACAGCAGCCTGTGCTTCTAACACAGCAGGCTCTGCATCTGCAAGGTCAGCCATGACAACAGCGCGACGTTGTGCGATGTGCTTGTCTTGCTCCACCAAAGCGGCCTGGATTTCGATAGACGCTGCCTTCTTCTGTTCAGCCTCCTGCTGATCTGCAACCATGCGCTTGAGCTTCTCGTTGGCTTCCGTATCCTTGGCCAGAAGTTGGGAGCGTTTTGTGGCAAGGCTCTTACGAAGCTCCTCGACTTGCGTCACCGTATCCTTGAGTTTGTCAAGACCCACGTGGAGGTGACGTTGTTGCTCCTCGAGCTCGTCACGCTTTTCATTATAAAGCCTGACATAGTGATTAATGCTGAAGGGCACTTGTCAGGTCGATCGTTCGTCACGACGGATTGAAAGTACGTACAAGTCGAGATAGTGTCGAGGCGTAACGTAGTTATAACGACCCTGGCGACGACTGATGCGCTGGTTGATCTGGTGCATAGACATATGGACGTAAACAAGAGCATTTACGACGGCATTGCGGTGAACGGGTGGCATGGGAAGTTCTCGATAGGCAAGAGGGAAATGCACAGGTGGGGAGTATGACGCCAGATCCAAGTCAAGCGTATGGGTGAACTCCATGCCAACTTGGTAGAATGCCTGATCTGACCAGTCACCAAACCAGTCAAGAACACAACGGTTGAATAAGGCGGGCGATGTGGCAGCACGGGATGCAAGTCCATTTTCTGGAGGATTCATAGTGAAGACAACATGTAGATTCTTCGCAACTTGCTGAGTGAACCACCGATACAATTCTTCGTGCGAGTCCAGCATAAGTCCGTCCCGTTGTGAGCCTTCCTTGCACGCCGTCATCAAAGCTGCATGTTCGTCACCCTCGAAGAGACCTGGGACCTCCGCGTTCGCGAGAAGCGTGTTCATGCGTTCTAGGAAACCCGAATCGAGCACATTGGACTCGTCCATGATAAAGCAGATCTTCTCGCCCTTACAACCGGCGCGTCTCAGTACGGTACGGAGGTCATCATCAAAGTCATCGCCGGTGTACTTGTTCGAGACTTTAATTTGGAAGATACTCAACCCGTTAAGCCATGCAACGAAACGAGAGAGTGTCGTCTAGCCATGATCGTCAGCTTCACGGTGCATTATAAAGTCTCGATCGTTACCTTGCCACTACCACTGACCCCAATCAGCAATAGGTGACCTTGAACTTGGCGGAACACTCGGTCAATCCTGAGCACGTGATCGAGCACGTCGTTGAAGAGGACAAGAGGAACATCCAATTCCTCCTCATAAAAGACACGCAGACGCGCCTTGGTATAATCGCGGAGGACTTCCCTGTCCACGGGGATGTAATCTTTGGATGTCCAATTAGAAAACAGAATGGGTCTGTTCAAAGCTTCGTCGCGATTGATGGTCGGGAAGTGCTCCATGGCAGCAAGATCGATGTGTTCATCGGTCCATTGTTTTTCTTCTTCCGTAACGAGTCTGTCTTGAAAGAGACGTAGTGCTTCATGAGCCCAGACGCGCACCAAACCCTCCACGGGTAGAATTTCCAGAGGACGAATAGCTTCGTAAATACCCCGCACCCATCTCGTAAGCTCACGAGGACTATAGACGTAGTGAGCTTGGATATCAGTAGTGAAGCGTTTCTGCGAAGCAAGGTAGAAGGAGACCATTGCGTCTGTGAGAGGTTCAGCAAATGCGCGCAGCGTTGGGATGACTTTGAGGAGGGCACGGTTGTACGTTCCATAGATCTGTTTGAGCGAGACCTCTCCCGGATAGTCCACCATAACAAGTGGTGCATGACGAAGGAAACGGTGGCTAAGGGGAACACGACCAGGGTCGGTGGGCGGGTTACATGCTCCGACGAACTGTATGCGTTCAAGTTTAACCCATGACATGTCACTTGCGCGCCAGTATCCACCACATTCGACCAATTGACGCAAGAATGAGATAACTCGTTGAGTGCCATACTTGTCCTGAGCGGGAAGATTGATCTCATCACAGAACACAACCAACCAGCGGCCAATCTGAACTGGTGCAAGGATAACGCCGTTCGGAGTCTTTCTATACTCGCAATATTGTTCGAACGTCTTGAGAATAAGTTCCGGGGTGGTGGCACTGGAGAAATTGAGGCCGACCACTTCCATGTCGGGAAGCTTGCGAAGCGCACTGAAGAGCGTCATGGTCTTCCCCGAACCCGGAGGACCACACAGCAAGAGAGGCTTGTGTTCAGAAAGCCATGAGTACAAGACTTCCTCGTGACGGACCGTATCCATGGTCGGAACAACAATATCAGCAGCGGTAACGGAGTGTGCATCGATCTCGATTGATGGAACCTTGGACTGCCAAGCGACCCAATCTGCAGTCACTATATGCACATCAAAGTCGATAAGAGATGCTTCAGCAGCCATCGGCGGTAGGTCAATGCCAGTTTGCTTGCGGAGGAACTCGCCCATCTCTGCACGCAGGTCCAACTTGGCATCACCGGAAAACGCCCAAATTATACTGACGAGTAAGCGTTTGGTGACATACTGTTCGACCTTCTCTGAGGGGAGCGGGAAATCCGAGTGCTGAATATTGTACTCGATGATATTGCGAGCGGTCTTATTGAGCAACGAGAAGAGCGTGTGAAGTGCACGAGTCGTTGTGAAGTCCATGATGTGGTCGATGGATTCCGCAAATTCGAGGGCAGAGCTGACAAGTTCTCCATCCTCAAAGTAGCGTTCAAGGATACCAGCAATCTGAACTTGAGTTGTAAGGTGGGCAGAACCAGAAGACTCGGCACCGAGAATGTCGGAGCGACGTCCAAGTAGATCGGAAGCATCCTCGTCGTCTGCGTCCAAGGGCACAGATGAGAGAGTATTGAGGTAGTGGCGGTAAACCATCGAGGGTTCGATGACGTCCTCGCTAAACCAGATCATACCACAACGACTGACGGTGGCAAGAGTCGCATAGCGCAAGTGTTCAACTTCGAACATGATGCGGACATTGGGAGGCAAGTTCAGACGTTCTCCATTAGGGAGTGTGAGTAGTTTGTTGTCGTCGAGTACACTGCGTACTGGTGAGCCAATGGTTATATATCATTCAACAATTGAACTAACCTGTTCAGGTTCTCAACCCACTCTGGATCAACGTCCCCATCGAAAATTATCCAGTGTCGTTTGGAACTCTCGCCACGCACATCATCCACAATCTTGCGCAAGATATGCGTGAACAACCCATCATTCCACTCGCGAGTAGTCGGATCGAGCGTGCCATAGAGCGCGTCCTTGTGAATGGCTTTGGGATCGATAACATACGCAATACCTTCGACGCCATCAAGTCTTTCCAACGCCGAGAGGAGAACTTGCCATGCATTTGTTTTTCCAGTACCAGAGGGACCAACCATCATAAGACCGTGTTGGATTTTCTGGATTTGATACAACTGGAGAATCTTGGCGATCCACCGTTCGCCATCCACCAAGCGTCTTTCGGCACAGACCTTCAATATCTGCTCACGTAGCGCTTCCAGATCGACGGGAATGTAATCCGTGCCAGGAAAGACGTCTGCGAGTAAACTAATCACAACGAAGGTTTAGCATACAAAGGTCTGGAGCCATTATTAGCTCCTACCTTGTAAGCAACGGCACGTCATCGGCAACCAACTTGGGAACGATCGTCTCTGTGACACTCTGGATGACAATAATCTGTTCGGAGATGGCGTCTGAAAGCCCATTGAGATTATCCGAGTCCTCTAACTTGGCATTCTGCAGACGTTCACGCTTGAGGATACCTGCACTGGCAAGTACGGCTTTTAGCGCACGCAGACCAAAGTCGTAATGCGGTTGTGGCGAAAGTTGCTCATCGCAAAGGTTGAAAAAGGGTACAATCTTGGACGCAAGAGATTCGGCAGTTCGGAAACCCTGAGAGAAGAGCATGACTTGAGCAATGAGTTCGCGATCGGGCCTTGTCATTGCCATTCTAGAGACTAGTGAAGAGGTTTGTTAGCATGGCGAGAAGTTGAACGTACGGTCTGAAAAGCTTGGTCAAGTTCGGTGGCAAGGTTGACCGTCCAGCGTAGTTGGGGTTCGTGGTAATAAAGATACCTGGTTGACATGGTTAGCTAGGTGCAACAACATTGTAAACGGGCAAACCGATGTTCTTGTTGATCCTCAGATTCTTTCCAACGAGCTCAATCTCGGTATTAGGATTCTTGACAAGAGCGGCAAGCCCCTGTTGAATACTCTGCACCTGTTGTGAGACAGCACTCAGAATACGCTCTTCCAGTCGGTTGAACTCATCAAAGCATCCCCACGCTCCGACTTGACAGAGGCCAACGAATATACGGCCCATGGCTTGGAAATCGAACGTCTCGTCACAACAAAATACTAGTACAAAGCGACCGAGTTGAACTCCGAGGGCCTTGACGGATTCAGTTTTACCTGGATTCAGGCTATTAGTGACATCTCTGGTACGTAGGATATAGTAAAGGTACCTGTCCCAGCTGGGCCGAACGGAGAACCACCAAGTTGACTGTCCAACGCCTGAGTTAGGGTGAGGTAGACCCGATCCGTCAATGGTGTCTGAACGAGACGATCTGGGACGCCCAAATATTCCCATCCGTAAGGGAATGTCGCATTTGCAACTCGGATGGATAAACGGTCAAGAGGATTCTCGACCGAGCGTTCCAAATAAAAGCGCATCTGCGAGAGCCACGTGAAAGCCTTGGTATCCGTAACCCGTTGTTGGATGAGTGTGCGTGTAACGTCCCTTTGATGGACGAGTTCAGTGATTAAATGCTCGCATTTTCGACGAGTGACAGGGCTAAGTTCTTGTAGGACGATATCGGCGAGGAGATCAAGAGCCTGAGAAATCGTTTCAAGGGGACCTTCAGGGAGCTCTCCCGATTCCAAAGAACCCTCAACAGACGTGGTCCAAGCAACCTGAATGGCTAATGTGACAAGCTGAGCAGGATATTTTTCCATCCAATACATGAGTTGATCCATATTAAGCGGGAATCCAGTACCATAGAAGGATTGCAGTTCGCCGACAGCGTCACAAAGTAGATCAGCCAAGGAGAGTCGCATCAAAGATTCCAGTCGAGCAAGCCAATCATTAATCTTGGGGTAGTCCTTCAGCAGAACTGGCTCAATGAACTGAACTTCTTCTCCCTCACGTGAAGCCATCCCTTGAATTTGAGTCAAGTCGTCATCGAGCTTGATCGTGGAAATACCAGCAAACATCTTCTTGAGGTGCTTCATAATGCGGAGGATGTCCTTGCTGTTACCAATTATCTCCAGTAGATCCTCGTCGCCGACGAAGTAGAACCGCGGGAATGACGACCGCTCGCGTTCCAAGTATTCACCAAGAGCCTTCTGGATTTTGTTCAAGAGATCAGCGAGACGCTCCAAGCTCTTTTGTATTCCCTGGATATTCATGACGTCTACAACGAATGGTGATTTGTACACCTTCTTCATGACGGTCAAGAACTCAGCATTGATGTTTTGGAAGCGAGCACTCTCCACAGGAAGGAGATGCTTGATGTCCGCACTCCCGGAAAAGATACCCTCCAAATACACCCACTGACGCTGAACGTCGATCCAAACATCTATAATAAACGTGAGAAGCATTATACGGAAATATGACGGAAGGTGTCTCACCGAACAGAACATGGATCCTGTTTAGTTTCTCTTCCCATGAACCAGCCTTTAACGGTGTCAGTGCAAGAAACGACACCTGTACAAGAGTAATACCTCTTCTTCGAAGACTGAAACAAAGTGGTAAACTCGGTGAGATGTTATTTCCTGAGTGATACATACCTTTGTAGTAGGGAGATAGCTTCATCGCGGTCAAAGAATTCAAATTCTCACTGCACTTGCTGAAAAGGTCATCCCAGCCTCTGACAGACAACATGAGCAAAGTGTCACAAGTGGAATGGTATAGTGGCTCATACCGGATAAGTCGGCATTTGTTTTGGTAGTTCACCAGATCTAGGGTATAATTAGTCCAGGTTTCCTTGACTTGCTTGATATATTCCTCGAGAGCCATCTATGCGTGGCGTCAACACAGAATAGGTGACAGGACTGCCGCACACTGCACCTCTCCCTGAGCTTGTACGATGACTTCTCGTATAATAGACTCGTTCCTCTTCAAGTCCAAGTCATAAACATTTCCCAAAGTCATACTATACATGTATCAGAAGAGGAGAAAGAAAGATGAGTGGCTTACACGGGGAGACTGATTTGCGAGGGTAGCCGCAAGACCTTGAATAGTTGCTTCCAGTGTCTGTCCTTCAAAGCTTCGGATTTCAAGTCAGAGATGATTGCGTTCGACTTCAAGAGTCCTCTAAGCACATCCTGGACGTATTCGAATGCTGCATACTGCCGCATGCGTGTCGGCATGTCTTTGGTGGAAGATAAAAGACCATCAATTTGCTGCCTCAACTTTCTCGGCTGTACGGTCGCCCACGACATCTCTCTCAGCTCTCCAATCTGACTCCAGACGCCTGAAAGTGCTGTCCAGACTGCCTTGAGGTCCTTTAATTCTTCGAACACGGGTTCCAAGCGAGTATGACGCGTCAGCTCGAGGTCAAGAGCTTCCTTGGCTCTGCAAACGAGATCGTATTCTTCCTTGACCCGGTTCAACTTGCCTTCAAAGACGTTGATAGTATTCATGGCAGTATCTGCACGCATGCTTCCCTGCACCGGACGCGTTTGTTCCCATTCTGTGAGGATATCATTAATTTTGTTCTCCACAATCTTGTCCTCTGCAACGATCTTGAGCTGTAGTCCAGCTGTAAAGCAAAAGCCACGTGAGACGGGGCAGACATGACAGAAAAGACAGTACCGAGCTGCTCCTGGATGGAGTCATTCTTGCGTTTGAGGATCTCATTGTATGCGCTCCATTCTCCTCTAAGCTGGTCACTGTAGAGCCAGTCATCCGGAAACTGGTATCGAAAACGTTCGAGAGTCTTCTCTCCATTTGCACAGAGCTCTATCATTGGGCCCCATGTCTTGGTCTTGCGTTTAAGGTCTTGGACAAAGGTGATAAAGGTGACCGCAGCCGCAGTCGAAGAGTTGGAGGGACTGAATGCCTGATGGTCATGTCAGTAGTGTCCTGGGCCACTGCACGCGTACTTTTACCTCCATGCTTTGGACGTGAAAGCAACGGTGAGCCGACGCGTCCAGCTGACGACCCAGATCGTGTGGGAATCGATTTGGTAATCAGCGGTATCCCTCTCGTCGCCGTCGAGCTCATCGTCAACGCCCAAAGGATCATTTGCCAGCCATGTCCGGACGTCAGCAACGTGTGATGGTTCAGCCCATCGTATGCACCATCCTCGTTTTCACTCTTCCCATCTGATAGCTCTATCTTCAGAATGTTATCTTCAAAAACCTGCAACAGGTCATATCTTGCTGTTCCTCAGCCATGCTCATCGCTGACGATAACCTGCAGCGAACAAAAGTAGTGATATGGTTGTACGATAATACAGAGATGCGAATTGAAGGGCGCATCATTGTACGTCTATTATGATTCATTCCTAGATCTCTTCCAACATTGAATCATCCCCTGCAAAAGCGATTGCCATCCTTTCGTGTTGCCTTTCCCCTTGTCTCTGATACACTGTGAACTTTTGTGCTGACTATCTCTGTTCAGGGCTTTGATGAATTCATGAACATCGTCATGGATGAAGCGGCAGAAGTATATGTCAAGGACGCAAAACCACGACGAGAACTTGGTACGTCCAACCTTCTTTCTTCTCCGCTGATATTCATTTCTCTCCAGGTCGCATTCTCCTAAAAGGTGACAACATCACACTCATCCAACAAGTGGTATGATATCTGTAAAATTCCCTGCATTATTCTGTGCAAAATACTGGTGTATACTATCCATGATCGTCGGCAATTTATAGGCGATAAAATGCGTCTACCCCTTACAGATTGTAAATAGGCAGTAGCCGGGCCAAATTCAGCCCTTGCCTGCACAATGGACACTCTGCCTTTTCTCTTCCCCAGCCCACGATGCAATTCCAGCAAAACAAGTGTCCACACTCTGTCGCGCAGCTATCAGTTCTCTCTTCCAGGCAGAGTGTACACGTTCGACTAGCCCTTGCTCGCGCAGGTATAGCACTGATGTCCAGCGCAGTATTTTTGTCTTCTTCGGCAGGTTTCACGGGCGCATTCTCGGGATCCACATGCTCTAACATGGTGCTTACAAGTCGATCGTCAATAAACATCTCTCTGGTTTCGTCGAGACTGCGTTTTCCACGCGACTTCTCAGTGGCCCCCTGGGCACGCGAGCGCAGCGAATGTACAAGTCGGTAGAGCAGGCGAACGAGGATGAGAATCCCGAGCAGAGAATAAGATGGCGGACGTATGTGTGGGTTTTCTGGGGTGGATGAGATCTACAAGGCCTTTTGAGTGATGCCCGATGCGACAGAAAGACTGCAATGTTTACATGCCGAATACCTAACATCCGCTTGGCCAGGTCATAGTAGGTGCCTCGGAGGTAGAAAATGGCAAGGTTGATCTCTGCAGCCACCTCGAGGAACACGGGCAGTACACGAAGAGTACCTGCGGCCCGGGGGGACAAAGAGCTGAGATGGAGACCCCATCTCGCAAGGATGTACGGCGGCAGGGTTGGAAGAAGGACTAGGGCTATCCGGAACGCTCTCGAAGGCGTTCTGCCATTAAACGCAGAATGTTGCCAAATGTCGGTGTATTCTTCCCCGAGAGTCTGTACGGCTGTAAAGTGATGTTAGCACGCGAAATGGTATCAAATGGACACATGTGCTGCGAACCTCGACCGACAGTCAAGCCATAATAGAGTAACTTGAGAGCAAGATCAACCTCCTTGTCCCATCTCAAGAGCCATCGCGTTCCTATCAAATGGATGAGACAAATATGCCGTGCAAGGAATGAGAGAGCCCTTGCCTAGCCAGGAACGGAGCACGGCGTCGGTTTGCTCCTTGAACGACAAGACATGAAATAGGTCCCTTTGGTTAGCTCTGACTGAATGTTAATTAGTTGGTACGACAAAGAGGGCATCTGGTAGACACACTGATTTGGGCCTGCCGAGCACTAGGAAACGATGGCAAGTATCGAGACATGACTTGTGCCGAGTCGGACTTGGGCCCAACTCTTCACTCTCTTTTGGTCATCATGGCGGCACGAGCACCTCGCGCACAAGAGCCATCCGTCTGGCAAAAATGTAAGTAAAACTTTAACCAGAACGTGTTGCCGACAATTTTCTGACAAGAGAGGTCCGGAATGAGCAGTAAAGTACGTCCCTACACGTCCGCAACGCCTCTAGGCTAAACGGAATCATACATGACGATTAGAATGGGCGCCCTCATGGGTGGAGGTGTCGGTCTCACCATCGGCTTCATTTTCGGTTCGTACAGTATCCTCAGGTGAGACACCTTGTCTGAATCACAGCACTCGACTGAATAACCATGCTATTGAAAGGGGCGGCGCTGGACCGAGAGGTCTTTTAGCAACACTCTCGCAGTACATGCTCAGCAGTGCAGCCACGTTTTCATTCTTCCTTGCCATTGGCTCTGTAAGCGTGAAGGACACATTCATGTTATCATGCATAACACTCCTTGCATCCTCCAGGTCATTCGAAACGATGGGCTATTACCACCACATCTGCAAGCCATGCAAATGCAACTCCTGCCGCCACTCGTTCGGTCAAGAGCAGAAGGTGCAATGCTCATACGGGCACGTTGGGATGCAGAAAAAGCCCGAAGGACGGTTGTTCCTGCTTGAATCACTACTCATCCTGCTGCTTATCAGATCTAGATACGTGTGTGATTGATGAGCGGAATGACAGCCGCAATGCGTATGCAATACAACTAGGCTACATACGGGGTGTGCAGTGTGGTGTGATGGGGTCTAGTATGGACACGTCTAGCGTGTGATGTGTCACCAAATCGATCGGTGCGCGGTCGCGGATATAAAAACGAGTGGAATGGGTACCCTTCTCAATAACCGACGCCGCAGCTTTTCGGTGTTGGGGGGTGTACAAGGAAATGCGAAAGTGTGACCGAGAACAGACTAGAGAAATATCAGACGAAAAGTGGCGAGATGAACGGCTAGTTTGCTTGCCTGTGATTCAACGAATCACACTAGTTAGTCGGTTCCAGAATCGTTTTAGCCTGCTTGGTTCAGGTTTTGGCGTTCTGAAAGAATAAACGTCTACCAGCGACGCGGTATGTGAAAGATTATATGGACCGGAAATGGAAGGTCGCGGAGGAGTTGACGGTCTCTTCCACCACTTGGTGAACCAGCGTGTCGGCTTGCGCGGTTCTGAGGGAGGGGAAGGAGGGGAACGTAAAGGAGGAGAGTTGCCATAAACGCCATCATTATAGTGGACGGTTGGTGCGTCGACGAATTTGACAGAGGGAGGGGATCGTTTCCTCCTCCTCCGGGTATACACGGATGTTGTGGCCACGGAGACACCGGAATCATGACGAGTGAGGATGGATTTGATTGGAGGGGCAGAACGGGTCTGTAGGGTTGAGCACGACCCGATGGAGGACACGCTCTGTCGTGCACGGTAGACGCCGCCGTTGGGAGAGTCGGAGGCAGGCTTTGAGAAGAGGGAAGGAGAGAGAGGAACGTTGGACAGGGCGGGTTCGAGGAGGATGCTTCTGGGACGACCAAAAGGATCAGGTGTGGGTGGTGTCTGAGCAAGGGAAGAAGGTGAACGCGACATGAGGTTGGGGAGGTGGAGGTGGACTGACAAGAACATGTCTGAGGCTGTGGGGCATTCCACGATACTCGTCATGTTCGGGAATGGTATGCTGGTGGCGGCGGTCGAGATTAGCGGTGGGTCGTGTCGTCATTGATGCAGATGCTCACAGGGAGATCGCTGAGGGTGATGACCGGGGAGAGCTCAGGCAGGGGCTGTGTGAATGTGGAGGTGAACAGGATGATCGTGAAGGAGAAGGACGTACGTTTACGATCGTGTCTGTTTCGAGCCAATCAGAAAAGACCTGATCGCAAGCATCGGACTGGAAAGGACGTGAGGGAGAGAGGAGACCAGGAAGAGAACATACCTGAGACATGATGGGGAGGAGGAGGAGGAGGAGAAAGAGGGAAAGGAAAGACGTGCCTGCAGGCAACGGCGTGTTTTTTGACATGCGACAACTACTCAGACTGTAAACGGCGTGTCGACGTGTAGCCCGCTCCAAATGCCCCGCACAGACTCGCTCGTGCTCTCCACTATCCGACCCTTTTTCAGCGGCTTGATCTTGGCCCCAGACGACGCCAGAATTAGCTGTAGCTTTTTCTCTATCCCGTTCACCTCCAGTCGCTGTAGCGGAACCACCTTGTCGCGTCCATTCACTGCTGACCGGTCAGAGGGAAAAGAGACGAGAGGGGGAGGGCAGACCATAGAAACCGCGTGCGATGGGTTCGTGTCCGTTGCGCTGTTTGACGACAAACTCGACGTGTGGGTTGTCGTGTGCGATGCGCTGCATGTCTTTTGAGATAAAGATACGCGCGTTCGCAGAGGAGGGTCCATGTTGGCAGAACTCGAGGACGACTTTGCGAATGGGCGGTACGAACGCGGCGTGTCC
This sequence comes from Xerocomus spinulosus, assembly GCA_038094075.1. Taxonomy (NCBI): domain Eukaryota; kingdom Fungi; phylum Basidiomycota; class Agaricomycetes; order Boletales; family Boletaceae; genus Xerocomus; species Xerocomus spinulosus. The sequence goes on along the minus strand of JBBPTN010000048.1, from coordinate 21,078 downwards.
GTTGGCGGGTACAGCGCGCAGCTGGGCTCTCCAGAGTGCAGAGGCCATCGAGGAGGTGGGGGACGGCATCGTCGGCATTGAGTCTGTCTGGGTTTTAAATGTAAACTCCGCTTCAATTATGATAGTGCGTGTCCTGGTAAATCGTCATTTTGGTCGGCCATGGCCCGCGCAACGCGAAGTTCAGCGACACAACAGAACGACAAGGATCTACCCAAACCAAAGCAAGCCACAAAGAAACGAAAACGTTCCTCAGTCCCAGACCACGACGATCCACAACCAACAAGACAACACCGCGTTATAAAAGACGAGAACATCGAGGAGGACATCTCCTGGAAACACCCACAACTCACCGCCGACGCACCAGTCGACCCCTCCGACGCACAGCACATCCTCGACATCCTCGAACTGCAAGTATTTCTCTTCATTTACGCTCTTGTTCTCAACGCTGCCATTAGCATCGATTCTCAAGCCCTCCTTGACCGTGTCTTTCCCCTCCATGAACCTTCCTCGTCAAAGTCTCAGTCTCGCTCATCCTCCCTCCGCACACTCCTCAAAGAACCATCTCAACATCCCCTTCGCGTCTTGCGTGTATGTCTCTTTCTCTCTCTCCGCTCCTCTCAATCACCTCCATTCTCACCCAGGCCGCTGTTCAACATCTCTTTCCGACATCCTTCCATCTGCGATCCCGCCCCTCCTCGCCTGCAGCACAACAACTCCGTTTCTGCAACCTCGCGTACTCCCTCTTCGACCAAGCTTCTTTCCACTCCGTCCCCGTTCCCCTCGACATCGACTCCCTTCTTGATGCCTCAGACTCTTCTTCCACAAGCGAATCTAAACCACCACCCGAAAAAGATCTCTCTTTACACTACGCTAAAAAGTATGCTCTCATGCAGCGCTTGCCATTCGGGACATGGTGGTCCTCCCTCAGCTCAGATCTCGTTCCTTTGGATAGCAAACCCTTGAAAGACTTGGCTACCGCAAACGCGGAACTCGTTGCCATCCTACCTTCCCCTTCTGCCCCAGCACCAACTGAACCCCTCTCAGACTCATCCCCCACTACCCTCGCATCCTACATCCCAAAAAAACCTCCAGGGTTCAAGTCAAAGCTCCCCACTTCTCGTCGTGTGAGCTGTGGCACATTTCTAGATTACGGTCCCTATGCCAGCTTTGCTCCCGTATTTGAACAGGACGGCGTCGAAGTCGGGCGGTCAGTCATGGGCGAACTGTTTTGGAGTTGGGAAGATAGAAAGAAGAGGTGGGCAGACGAGCACACGACCATCGCACAACAACCCCCAGATAACCCAACGGGGTCTCCTCCACCCAATGGGGTCGACAAATCAGCCAGTCATGACGTCCTTGGCGATGAAGAGTCCTTGGAGGGACTTTTCTCGACAGAGCAGGTATCTTTGCTCAAGCAAGCTTTGGGAAACTTGGAACTTGAGGCAGCCGTACACGAACTTTTGGAGCGAAACGCCAAAGCCCTCAAAAGATTAGAAGAGCTTCAGAATAAACGGCTATCAAAACCGGGCGAGTTTTGCCCTGTCGAAGAGGATTCCGAAGAGTGGGATACTGGTCAGTCCCATTGTTCCCCCTACTTGCTCCTTGTTGTGAACACTCATCTTTGCTTTAGCTCAGAGTATTTTCGACTCTCTTTGCCTTCTCGCTTCTCTTCGACCGCGGTCATCCTCATCCGAAAATGCGCCTCTCATTCCATCGCCATCTACCCTTCACAAGCTCCAACGAACGCTGCCCATAGCACCCACACAAGGTTGGCAAGGAACACTTCCCCCAGATCACGCGACTGCCTTGCGGGATGATTCTACCCTGTACATCAAGTCGACCGCGACCGCAATCCCGGCAACCCCATCGGCCCCACCACAAACGCCAACGCCAACGCAACCATCAGCACAAGTCACTGCTGTCACAGCGGCAGCCACAGCTCAAGCTTATGCCGGCTACCCGTACAACTATGCGACACCCTATCGGCCGGGTTACCAGTATAAACCGGGCCAACCGACGTCATACTACCCCAATGCGTATGCACAAACGACTGCCCAACCACAAGCCACATCGCAATACTATCAAGGTCCACCGTATGGTGCGGCTGGACAGCAACAATACGCATATTCGTCCTGGTACCAATATAACCCCCAGACGCAATCCAGTACGTCTGCGGCTGGATCTCGAAAAGGGACGCCACAGCCAAGTGCTGCTGCTGCTACCACTGCAACGACGACACCGAGCGCAATACCGACGTCATATGCAGGCTTTTTCAATGCGGCTGCGCAGGCCGCCGGTCAACGTGCAGTGGCGAACACGGTTGCAGCAGGCACACCAGGCGCAAAGCCGTATCAGCCAGCAGGACCTGGGACCTGGGTAACACCCGCGAGTGCAGGGGCAACAGGATTTGTGGCCTCGACCCTACCTCCACACATGAGGGCTACCGTCGCGGGACAGCCTGGTGCTGCAGGTGCCTACAGCGCTGCCCTGTACCAACCTAGCTATTATGGGACGTACCAAGCGACGCCCTCACCTGCGCAAACATAATCATATTGGCATTTATAAGTGTTGAGTGTCATTTCTCTGTATAGAGTAATAATAGTCTATATACTTGAACAGCGGTTATCGCTGTTGCCATGCATAATGAGAAATGGGATTGGAGTCTGGCAGAAGAGCGTCTATTATGTCTGGTACTGTTTCAAGGATCCATTGTGAAAATGGCCAAGGATCCTTTTGGTTCGCATCCACCTCGTTCTTGCGTGACAAACCACCTCTTCATTGCCTCGAGCATGGCTCTTTTGAAGAGGAAAGAGCCCGTCCCATCCTTGACTGCAACGACCCAAAGAAAGACAGCAAGGACGGACGAGCAGCACGCGAATAAGAGAAGGGAAAAACGGTCGCGTCTCTTTATTCATTTGCCAAGGTTTTCGCACGGTACGACGGGATGGAGAAGAAGAAAAGGGCCACCTAACTTACGAATAACTGAGCCCGCCCGTGCGGTCTTCCAAGAGTGAAGAGAAGAGGGGATAGAGATCAACACAGACCAGATAACCAAAATGATACCAAGACAGGTATAAGTCAAGAGACGGGTCACCGGCCAGCAAGACTGGCGTATTTTGACACACACACCACCGACGATCGTTGCCGTGGTTTAGCCGACGGGTATATCAACATGTCCTCCACTGGTGTCGGGAGAGGATGTGGATGGCGGACCGGAGGGCCAGGGCGCGGACCCGAACCCTGGAACACGGACTGACAGCTCTCAGTCGAATCCGAGGGCGCGTCCGCTTCGCTATCACTTCCAGAGGTCCGCCAGAGGATGTCCTCAATAGTGACCGTATGGGACCGCGTCGCTGGTTGGTCCACGCTGGGAACGCCATATGCAAAACGCATTCGGAGGCGACGTGTTTGTGGGGATACGTCGTCATCCTCATCAGAATCTATTTCATCGCCATCAGCGTTGAGTCGGGCTGTCCCGTGTGTGTCAGACATGAAACAGTGTGAGATTCACAAACATGCTTACTCCAACCTCTTCGCCGTCTGCCCTGTCCCTGAGGAGTGGGGTTGGAACGGACAGACACGTCATCTCCCCGAGCATTATTAGCACCGGGTCGGATGTCTTCGGCCTGACGCGCGGATTGGTACTGGTCGTCCCGATCTCGCGCGAGAAGGTTGACAAGCGTACCCCGCACTTCGGGTGTATTTGCAAGGTTGCGAGGGGTATCCTGAGACACATTTCCAACCTGGACATGATCACGATAGGTCGCAATATGTTCCCTAAATGCTGCGGAAAGACTGCGGCGGGCAGGCAAAGGGTCATCAATCGGTGTGCCGTCTGATGATGTCCGTGATATTGACTGTGGGAGGACAATGCGTGCGGTGTTGTCAACGAGCGTGACGTCGCGAGCAGGACCGAGGGGACGCCTGCCCACCCTCGAATCGCTGTTGGCAGAGGCAGAGCCAACTTGCGATGTTGTGCGCGTCCCAATATCCCGTGAAACGACAGCTGGCGTGTCGTTGGCTCGCACGCCGGAAGAGGCCAGTTCAACCCTCCTGGATCTCTGAGCAGCCAAACGATCAGTCATGTTTTCTAATTCCCGTGCAATCTGGGCTGTCTGAGCTTGCAACCGCTGCTCAATCTGCGAGAGCGACAGTCGCGAAGAGAGACCGCTTGAGCTGTCGGATGAGTTCACGCGTGCAGCAACGCGCCTCCCAATCATAGTGCTCGAGTCGTCTCGACTAGCACTCTGCAAGTCTCGCCTCTGGGCAGTGCGCGAATTAATGGGGTCTCCTGCGTGTGGTTGGACATTGTCCGGCATAGGTGGTGTGCGGGGTTGGGGTGGAATCGGACGATCGTTCTGAGAGAACCTGTCCCATACAAACTCTCTCCTTACGCCCTGCCCACCGTTGGATTCAAATTCTTCCAGTCTCTGTCGGGCAGAGGGCGATATGAGAGAGCGCAGCCTCGCAGCCCTCAGGTTGAGCTCTTCCACGACTTGCTCGCTTGACAGGACGAGTGCAGAATGTGGCGGACGAATGCTGGCGTCGTGAGCGAGGGTGTGACGGGGAGGAGAACTGTTATCGGGGCTGTTCGTTGAGACGCCTGTCCCTGCACCCTCTGGTGGGACACGGTTCAACATGTTGTTGATGCTGTTCCGAAGAGAAGTAATTCGCTCGTAAGCAGTGTCGAGTGCGGCAGAGGCCTGTCTGAGATTGTTTCGGCTCTGAGAATCGAGGAGAGGGCCAGACGTCCAAGTACCCGGGCTAGAGGATGCAAACTGAGGTGCGGCGACAGCAACGTCGCCGGTTGCTCCCTGGCGATGTGCGGGCTCTGGAGAGACCTGTTCTGTTGGTCCAGCATCCGAATCTGAATCCATGCCAAGTTGTGCAGGAGGAGGGCGAGAAAGACTACCTAGCTGGGTAATTGCCAACACACGGCGGTGATGTGTCCATTAACATCTCTACGATAATATACAACACTAGAGCCAGATACCCAAGAAAATTAGGTATATAAAGTGGAGTAATACTGGTGTGTACGATGTCCGATAGTGATTATGAAGAGTGTGCGTCGCTGGGATTGTCAGTGGCCTGCTGCTTGATCCGTCCTTTCAAAGGCTTCATCTCCAAAGATGTCTGTGGCCAGGCCTGGTGTCGCATCATCTTGGCGAGCAAGGGCTCGTCACCGGTGAAGCAAAACGCAAGCATGACACATATTATGATGAGTCCGGCCGTAATGAAGCAAAGCGCGGTCCAACCGTGTTTTATGCGGCCGTATATCTACGGAATAGTGTCAGATCGAATACTTATCAGTAAATGTAAGCGAGCACGGACCTGTCCACCAATAATAGGGCCCACTGTTTGAAATGAGTATCAACGTCGACCTGCAAAGCATGTAAAAGACACTGACCAGCGGTCCCAACACCAAAGGCCAGATTAAAAGCCCCATAAACGTGAGCATCTAGGAGCATGATGTGATGAAGACGAATGTTCGATAAGTGAGGAGACTTACATCCAACACCCTGCATAGTCCGAGAGACGGATGCCAACTCCGCAGTCACTGGAGGGACGACTCCCGAGACAAAGAAACCTGGAAACATAAGGTCGAGTACCCGAGTTGGCATGTGGCACTTACTTTGCATAGCGAGGGAGACGACAAACAGAGCGATCGACTTGTCGAGAATCAAGATGATCCACCAAGGGAGGGCGAGGAGCAGACACATGGTCGTGATAAAATCTGAACCTATACGATCGGCAAGTAATCCGGACAAGGGGGATGCTAGTGATGAAGTGAGATCTGTCAACCGTACCCATGTCATTCGACGATACTCACAAATCAAAGCAGGCACGAGCCCTGCCATGTATACGAGACCAACGCGATCAGAGGTATATCCCCACACCGCCTGCAAATGGAGGGGTAAAGAAGGTTCTTGCATGCTGTTGACTGTGCTAGAGAAAACGTGACTTGTCAACATGACCAGTGGGTCATCAAAAACATACCCGTATATCAATGACATGATCAAGGCGACCATGGCCCGTGGAGTCTGCGCCAAGATGCCAATCACTGAGAGCAACGGAAGTGGTTTTCGAACAAGGGAAGACTCTGACACGGTCAAATGATTGGAAGAGGATGGTTGAGAATCTAGTGTGTTTTGTTCGGGTATGGTTGTGGCCTGTTTCGACATGGAATCCCTTAGACCGGGTTTCGGTTCGATGGTATCGGTAGTGTCCTGAGGTTGGTGCGCAGAGGACGAGGATTCCAAATCCGGGACGTGGTTGATATATTTGCGCGTAGCTGGATCATACCCCCATCGAAGTGCGACGTCTCTCTCGATGATGAAGAGACGAAGGAAGAGATCGACAGCTGTGCAGATCTCCCCGAAAACAAAGGGGCCACGAAATCCGAATCGGGCATACAGGGTCCCACCTGCGGGGGTGCCCACCATGAGGCTAAGCAGAGTCAGCTGGGATTGAATAAGATTGGAGATACACACCCGACGGAGAGGCCGGTCATTGCGATGCCGAGTTGCCCTGTGTCAAAATCGTTGGCGACGATAAGATGGGAATAAGAGCATGGACTGACTGCCAATGTTTTCTTCCGGGGCAGTATCGCAACTGAGAAGAAGATGAAGAGGGGACTAGAAAGAGGAGAGGGGTACGTTACAGGAGTGCGAGACCGACGATCCAGATCATGGAAGAGCTGATTCCTTGCAGGGCGCGTGCGATGGCCATGAGGGGGTAGTTGGGTGCTTCCATAAGGAGAATTTGCGCGCCAAGGAGTGCCAAGATGCCAATGACAAGTGGGGTGCGCCTAGACGGGTCCTTTGCCGCAAAGACGGCGATGGGTATCGTGGCTGGGAAATGATGAGAGGCGTGCAGCAAAGAAGAGGTGCGACGTACACAAAACTAGGCCGATGGACTGCAAACAATGCGTGAAAAGGAAAAAAAAGGCAAAAGAGAAGGAACATACGTATGCAAAGAGCAGCCAGCCCGTGAGTGCGGAGACAGAGCTGTAATTGAGACGCTCGAGCTGGAATGGCATGACGGGGATGATGATGGAGTAGACGAGAAGATCGGTCGTGATACCTGGCGCGGTGTAAGAGGGCAGCGGGGGAGGGCGAGATCACACACCAAAGCCAACGACTGGGTGGGGATGAGCACGGGGAGTAGATATAGACAGCGCACGGACCAGTTGTGACAAACCACACCGACGAGCGCCATTCGAGCCCCCAGGGCTTTCTTGGATGGCGGCTGGGCAAAAAAGACACCATGACTTGTAAAAAGGTGCACCTCAGAGACCTCGCTTTTATTGGAAATCTTACGTGATCGGAGTCGGTCACAGCTGTCACATCTGGGTCGGGTCAACTCGCTCGGCTCAATTCCACGGCGGGGCAGTCACGACTCAATATCCTCTATCAAGTACATTGTTACAATCAGGACATGAAACGCATGTGCAGAGGCAACTACGAAACAGATCACGATGTCACTGAAAACAGCGTCAGCACAACCAACCAAGCGACTACCACATCACTCACTATAGCTAGCAGGGTCAATGTGGTCCGGTAACTCGGGTACGGCCACTTCGAATCGAGATTGGATAGCACCCATCACCTGCTGGTCACTCTCACTTGACACAAACGTGACAGCGAGACCCTTGGTGCCAAATCGTCCAGCACGACCAACACGGTGCAAGTAACTGTCTGCATCAGGAGGACAGTCATAATTGACAACAATGTTCACTCGTTCAACATCAATGCCACGACCGAAAATATCAGTGGCGACTAGGATGCGTTTTTCAAATGCCTTGAAGGCCGTGTAGCGTTTGATACTTTCCATCACTTTAGCACAAACATAAAAAAGTGATCGTACAAACTTACCGCTCTTCCTGGGCAAGACCAGAGTGGATACTGATACTAGGGAAATTGCACGACACCAGTAACTTATCCAATTCAATGGCACGTGCCACAGACTTGACAAAGATGACGACCTGACACGGAATAAATACACAATACCATGGTCTGTAAAAGGCTTACCTGGTTAAACTCCAATGTATCAAGCAAGTCATTCAACTTCCTGTTTTTCGCATTCTCTTCAAGTTTCACATAGTGCTGTTGGAGACCGTGCAACGTCAGTTTGGTCTCGTCGTCGACAAAAATTTCAAGAGGCTATTGTTGAAACATGAGTACATCTTCTTTGATCAACTACACAAACCCACATTCGCCATGAATTTCTTGCAAGTAACACGGATTTCCTTTGACAATGTGGCGCTAAACATCATAACTTGCTTGTGATGGGGAGTCGCGCGGAAAATTTCTTGGACATCCCTACGCATGTCTACGCAGCAAAGAAAGGGCGGGGGATAGCGGTTAGATCGCGTTTGAATTTCGGGTCGAGCGAAAAAAGAAGAAACTCAAAAACGTGGAAGGAAGCATCAGCTGCGGAAACCCCATGTCAAACTTTGCCTGCAGCGAGAGCAGAAATTGCGAAGATGGACCCGTGAAGTTCTTCATCATGCACTCTCGGCAACTCAGCAACCCAACGATGAACCCATAACCATGCTTCAACACCATATCCATGTGGTGCCCACGGCGCTTGCCACATTGGCAGTGTGACGTTGAGTATGGCGACAAGAACTTCGTTAACCGGTGGCGGAGACCGGCGTGATGGGGATAAATTGTCCAACGCTCCAACACTCCCAAGACTGGCAGCCGAAACTGAAGGGGCGGAAACTAACCAAGCTGTTCTAGCATTTTGTCGCACTCGTCCAGGGTGAAGTGCTTGACGTTCTTGGCATCCAAAATCTTGTCTCGAGTAAGGGCATTCAGGCGGCCAGGAGTCGCCACAACGATGTGTGGGCACCGGTTCTTGTCACGAAGGATTTCCGCATCCTTTTGCACGGGAGTACCGCCATAGAACGTGTGAACCCGTACATCAGGCATGTACTTGGCGAACCGCGTGTACTCGTTCTTGATCTGAAAGGCGAGTTCACGGGTATGGCACAAGACAATCACGGACACTTCGCCATTGACAGGCTCCAATTGTTGCAGTGTTGCAAGCACAAAGACCGCAGTCTTGCCGTGTCCCGACTTTGCCTGACAAAGGACATCCATTCCCAAGACGGCCTGGGGTATACATTCTTGTTGAACTGAGGCAGCAACAATGAGAAGAGAACGACACCATCAACACTGTCATAAAAGTACCTTCAGACGGATGCTCGAAACCCAAGTCACTAATTGCTCGCAGCAATTCGGGTTTCAACAAGAAATCCCTGAGGGAAAAAAAAAGTTAGATGAGAAGCCACGTCGAGAAAGGTGGTATAAACAAACCTGAAGCCTGTAGAGTGAATACCTGAAAAGTTTTTCTTGTCTTTTTCAACCTCGCCATCTGTTGCCGCTGAAGCAGGGACACCGTTTGTTGGTGCAGCAGCGCCATTTGGGACAACGTCGTCTTCATCCTCGTAGTTGACAAGTTCCTCGTTGTCGTGCGACATCGTTGAATAAGATTATCGAGAATTATTCCGTACGTAGAGTTAAGAGAGGTGGTCAAGGAGAGAGGTCAGGTCAACAAAGCAAATTTGTGGCGCGGTCAAAGGTTGGTTGGATTGCTGACTAATGCAGTACGCCGATTACTTAAGCTCACGTGCGCACGGACCCTCTTCCTTCACTCCCGAATATACCCTGGAGGCTTGGATTGCCTGGAGAGTTGTCGAGATGCAGGCCAACTGCATTTTGTTGTGAACTAGAGTGCGTGCAGGTCTCAGCTTTTGGCTGTTCAGCGGTTACAGTCACCCGTTACGTAGAGCCTTCCGTGAGGCATTTAGAACATACCCAACAACACCATTGGTTGGGCCACTAAATTATCTTTGCGCAACGTCTCTGCAGGCTTCTTTGTCCTGTAGCCTTTTGTGCTCCCGGAACTTGGTAACGAGCCCCCTGGCCATACCCGGGCTGTGAGCTTCTCAAACTCTATCAATTGCTGTGGGCGTGGTATAAAAGCTGCTGTATTTTTGGAAGTGGCGAGACACGGGACACGAGATGTCAACCTACCCATTCTGGTGAGCATGTTTGATGTAACTACTCGGGAATTCTTGCTCAAACATTGTTTTGCGTAGGCTTGGCGGTAAGCGAACTGTTCATTGGGCATAGAATCAGACTTGACAATTTAAACACAGGCGTTGCCGCTTCCAGTAAGTGGTGCCCACTGAACTCTCCTGCTCCACCTGACGCACCATGTCCTAGTGGCAGCTTGTTTCACGCATCCTCTAGATTTGACAAAAGTGTAAGCAACAGAGTTTCACTGACAGAACATGGCCAACGCATATACAGCCGCATGCAAACCCTAGGCCCATCCGTACTACGCCCGTCTATGCTTGCAACCATCCAGATTTCTCTCTCCGAGAATGGCTTGCGAAGCGTTTACACTGGTCTTTCTGCATCATTGCTTCGCCAAATGACGTACTCCCTCGTCCGCCTTGGAAGTTACGAGGAGATGAAACGACGCATGTCGGAAGATGGCAAGCCGTCTACCGGGAAGCTCCTCCTTGCTGCTAGCGTTGCCGGCGGATTGGGAGGTGTTGCGGGGAATCCCGCGGACATTCTTCTCGTTCGCATGACCAGCGACTCGTTGAGACCTCCTGAAAAACGCTATGGGTACCGTAATGCTCTCGTTGGCCTTGTGAACCTAATAAAAAGTGAGGGGGTTAATGGACTCAGCAGAGGGCTTGGAACCAATGCGGTGAGCATGCAGACTACGGACAAACAACATGAGGATTAAATATACACACATATTTTAAGACACGTGCAATCTTGATGAACGTGAGTGTTTTTGCTTCCTCTAACAAGCAGTGAAGTAACACGTATGCTTTTGACAGACATCACAAGTAGGATCGTGAGTCAACCCAGTTATCTTCTCTCGCTCCTTGACGCTGGTTCTAGCTACGACTTTTTTAAGTCGGCTTTACTTCGTCACCGAATACCCTTCCTGGACTATCAGTTCCAGGACGGCTTTTTCTTGCATGTTATCGCTAGTCTTGCTGCTGGGACCTGTGGTACAAGTAAGTTGTCTTTGATTGGTGTATTATGCGCTCACTAGCGTCTACTCAGCTGTCTGTTCACCATTTGATGTTATGAGAACAAGGATAATGAGTTCGGTGAGATGCTTTGTCTACTATAGCCTGGTTTCGCGCTTATGTCAACTTTCAAGTCGGGTAAGACTAGCCTAGTACAAGTCCTCCTGAAGTCGCTCCGCGAGGAAGGTCCTGCGTTCATGTTTAAAGGCTGGACACCTGCCTTCATGCGGCTAGGACCGAACACCGTTCTCATGTTTGTTTTCTTTGAGGTATGTACATTGTTTATTTTCACCGTCGTTGGCTTGACCGAAATGTGCAGCAACTTAAGCAAGGCTGGTCCCATTTCGTTCATCCGTGAATCATGACGACGTTCGTCAATATCTCCGGGAAACTATACCAAACTACACATTTGTGCTTGATTTTCATACCTCTTTCGGGTCTGCTCAGCTAAGATACATAGATGTTCATATCGCCATCTCACACAATCTTTTCAATGTAGCATCATGATTTGTTCCTAGACAAGCTCCTAGACTTTTGTCGGCAATGATGACAGCAATGAACCGCAAGGTTCTTGACTGCCACGCTACCATGCTATAATTGACGGGCCCTGAGAGTAGCGAGTTTGAATTGATGCTCGCATCCTGGTCTTCCCAGACGGACTTCAGAACCGTTCTGATTGTCGCGTAAGGCTGCGGTCCTAGGAAGTTGTCTGCGGGTAAGTTTCTACTACCTTTTAGTAAAAGCACGACCACCAGACCGGTTTCTAAAGCTGGCTAGGAAACCGCGACGCCAACAGGCTTCAGAAAAGCAAAGTTACTGACTGACGGTCGAGGCCCATAAAATCATGATGCGATTGGAAACTTGTGGTTGTGCTTCGCAAACGAAATAAGAACGTTTCCTTAATTCCAGTTAACCTTGACAACTGAGCCCTTTTTTGTTCCTTGTTTATTGCCCTCGGAGCGCCATGGTGGGCAGCGCAGACAGCTGAAAGTGAGCACTTGACGATCTACATCTGTTGCACGATAATGAGCACCAGGTTCCGGATATAATCACGCCAGTGTCTACGTAGTGTAAGTTGATTGGTTTCCTGCTTTTACGTGCTCTGGGCCCCAGGATTTGTGACTCTGATGCTGTGAACGGCGGACATCGAACGGAAGGAGGTATGTGCTATCCTGCCAACGCCGTCTCGCCGTGCACCAGTTTTGGATGCGTTCTTTCCGTCGATATGAGAAAGGCTAGCGCTCTTTCGCAAAATTATTCAGGTCTGCCACATCAATTTTTATTGTGTTGTTTGCGGTGTTCTACTCAATGTCTCCCTACCAGGGATTTCACATGGTCGAAGTTCCCATCTACCCGATTTTTGCAAACTTTCAAGTTGCCCGTGCAGCGATGGAAGTTGTTCAGTTACGAGATGGTGAGCATCCATTTTTGACCGGTTATCCAGCAGAAAGGATCCGTTCGTTTCCCATCAGATCTGCAAGTTCAGCTTAACTAACCTTGCGGGAAAGTCGGGCAGCCACTACTCGTTACGAAATCAAAAGCGCGACCCTTTGGTGAGGGTCGTATTGATCGGATTACTTGGTGATCACCCTAGAAGCGGTGTCACTCGTAGTATGTCGTTTGCCGCTGGAAGCTCCAAGTATTGTTTTCGGTAAGCAACTCTCCCCACGTCCGCCCGAACATGACTAGCCTAGTGGCGTAGGAAGGAGGGGACAGTGAGGTAAGATCAGAATCTTCATCAGCGACGAACCACGATGTAGCCACGGATTCACGAAGTCATCTACCTGAAAGTTTACCTGTCATCGAGGTTACTGGGATGCACTGGTGCGTCGGACAAGCTAGGTCGCGAGCGTAGCGTACGGCGGGAGCACCAGAGCTTGCTTGTCAGTGTTGCGGACCGCTGACATGGATCTGAGAGTATCTACGATTGTCCAACGGTTGCACCGCCTCCTGGAGAACGCACCCACTGACACTGACTGCGGTCTACAAGCGGTCTGATTGTGACGGCGACTTTCTGGATCCGTCTGAACATTTTTGCGCAACAGTCGACATGGGATTCGACGCTGCCTCGCTATTCTGGGCGGTAGCCTTGGGACCAGGAGTTATTATCAATGACTGACAACTCATACAGAGCTCAAATCAGACCCTGTGTACGTATTCCTAAGGGTCTGGCTGGTTTTTATGTTCAAGACCATAAACATCGAGGGACTCTGCTGAAGACTTGTTTCAGCTCGTGAGTCGTCATCGCGTTGCTACGTTCCCTTTCGAAGACAAGGTGTTGCAAAGGAAAAAGACAGCAACGGCCATTACTTTGCTTTACTTTGCAGCCAAATAAATTTATGAATCTGGCGGTATCACTCTCACCCTTGTTGTACTAATCGGGACGTGCTGTGGGTCCTTGTAGGTCCACTGGCACGGGGCGAGCTAGTCCGTCTCTGTCCTCACCTTGTTTTTGTCTGCTACCGCGTAGTGGCGATACGAAATGGTAGGTGGAACAATTAACCGAGCTCACCCTCGGGCGCTTCGAAGGTCGAGGAGTTCATAAGAAGGACGAGCATTGCTATCAATGCACCATTTCCCGCCGTAACCGCATCGATGAATCCTGACGGTCCGGTGAGCCATTCATTATATGACTGATATGATTTCACGTTCTTAGAACCGGCGACTTGCTTTACTTTCTCTAGAAAAAATCGAAATCCGTGTCAATCTGCGTGGAAGACGACGCAGTATCCTGTCGTTACCCGTCTCCATGTTGGGACTCTCCTGCCGATGGATCGATGCCACCCGATCTCCCCCATGCTACCCATCCACTCGTTCTTCCGTCCTCGTCATCCTTTCCTCGCGAATATCTATATGAAGATGGGGACACTCACGGAAGTCAGGGGCCGAGGCAACAACACAGAGATATTCTTCTCTTGAAGCCATTCGTGCCAGAGCTTACAGGCCGTAAACGAAACCTCTCTACAGAATATGATACAAACTCGTCATCATCTAAAAAGCCACGCCCGCGTCCGCGAGCACGAGAAGGAATAGAATTTTCTCCTCTCCTTATCATACCTCCCGCGCAAGACGTTTCCACCGAGGAGAAGATCTCGGTGTCCCATTTCGCTCCACATACGACCAACTCATCCGGTTCCATCCAACGATACTTTTTCCCTGAGCACGGACCATCTGTACTGCAGACCAGCTCGTCCAAGGATAACAGTCTAGGAGACAGCAAGGAACGTGGGCGTTCCAGTTCTGCCAAGGTTACCGTGACGTTTGCAGCACGCAAACGCCTGTCGTCGCTTCAGGGCCTTTCCCTTCCACGTCCGTTTGAGGAGGCCGAAAAGTCATCGTCCTCGGGGAGCATCGTCCACGAAAGGGGACTCGGCGTAGCACCTTTTTTCTTCTCGGCCAAACGCGGCCGGGTAGGGAAATCTTTGGCATCCTGCCACGAGGCGGCGGGACCGTCTCGGCCTGTGATGCCCTCGCTCCAAGCAAGCTCGACCAAGTATTTCGACAAGCCTCTGTGTGAGTCTCCAGACTCGATGGGGCCAGGTGATGGAGCCTCCGGACCTTGTGATTAAACCGCCTATAACCCAGGTGACCCATCCCGAACATGATACCCATTCTTTGTGCAACAGATGTCATACTAACATTCCTTGGACTTGGTTATTCGTTATTCAGTGTGCATGTGTTGACTAGGGCTTGTGCATTGTAAAACGGTACGACAACCTCATGGATGAATTATTTAATGCCTATGCTATGGACGATTACTCGCAGTGACACTCTAGTGGCATGAACCGTTTGTCCACCTTGAGACTCTTGTAGCTAATCTATGTATGTCATGTACTTGCATAACTTACCGTAGATAACACAGAACGATCACGGAGGAATGCTTTTAGTAGCGAGAGGAGGATGGGCTGGTTACTTGTAACCAGCTGCTTCCCATGGATCATTTCGCGCAGGCCCCGAAATACGCGAAAGTACAGACGAAGAATAATAAAAGGAACCATCGCTGCTTTCTACTTGATGTTAGAATCCCATGTCATCTTCGTCTCCGCCGTCGCCCCAACCACTTGCAACGATCTCTTCTTCCTGACGACGCATTGATGAATGCCCTTGTGGAGTCGGTGACGAAGGTTGTGTATCCTCTGGCCCGTTCCCATTTGTGACAGATTGAGAAGATGAAGCACCAGTTTGCGGGTTGGGGAATAACTGCTGGCCTGTATGCCACGATATCTGTACCACACCTATAGATGGGATATGACTACCCTTGGCGAGAGCCTAAATTGCTTCTCAGAGTCAATAGCAACACAGTCGAAAATGGCACAAACCTGTTCAGCAGCTGCCCTGGTCCGAAAACCAACGAGTACCTCGTCATCCCCAACAGCGTCCAGAGAATCAACGTGACCTGGAATCTGAAGAAAATGGTGCTTGAGTACATCTCTGCAAAGAGACTGGCACTGTCCCCACCTCGTACCATTCCCGCAGAGCCGACACAGCGTCCTCCCGCACGCCTTTTACGAGTAATTTTTTGGGTCTGTTATCAAGCTTCATGCTGCCACGAGAAGCACCTCTCGCAGCGCCCCGATAGAATGTACGAGCTCCGCGACCACGGCCTCTGTAAGGACGGTACGGTCCTCCACTGTGACTATAATCTCCTGCCTCAGGAATACCCAGGCTTGCAGCCTGGACATGCTTTTGAGTGTTGTGCTACATGGATACATGTGAACATACCTCTTCTTTGAGTTTCGCGAGTTTTGCTTGTAGCTCTGCCGTAGACTCACCACCTGTGACTGCGTGAAGATCTAGTTCCTTGTCCAATCTTTCTCTCTCTTTGTCATGCTGGCTGAGATTTTCTGTGGCACCTCCGGTTTGCTGGGCAGCAGATGTGGAATGCAACGACGATTCCCCAGGTACCAATGCCGGAGACAAAGGTTTCATCTCCTCACCGAGTTTTCTCAAGCGTGCCATGATATTTTTCTTTTCCTCCCCAGAAGCCGTTGACAACGATTCCACGAGGGATTTTTGTTCTGCTATCTGTTCTTCCAGACGCTTTTGCTTCGCAGCAAGCTCGGCTGCGGCGCTAGAGGTCACGGCCGGCTTGCGAGCAGCTATCGGAGTTGCAGTGCTTGTCGAGGAAGTGGCAGGAGTCACGCTGCGCGCAGCAATATTTGCTACTAGTGGCGCAGACGCGGCTAGCATGCGCGTACCCTTTTGACCACGTCCTTCCATTGGTCTGTGCCAGAACACCTTGACAAATCGGTTACCGAAAACAGCATCCTCCGACTTCCATGCGGCATGTGCCTCATTGTGATCCGAAAAACTGACCAACGCTTTTGCGGTGCGAGCATCAATCGCAACGTTTGTTACCGTACCGAAACGCTTGAACCAAGAGTTAACAGCATCGAGGGAGAGTTTATCTTCTGGTATCTTCTCGACCACGAGTGTTTTATCGTTTCGACGTTCAGGACGAAAAGATTGCGCATCGCCCGAAAACGTTCCTCTGCCCTCGCCTCTAACCCGAGCAACTCCGGAACGAATAGGCTGTGTTGGGGCACTGGTGTCGACATCCATAGCCTCTGGTTGGGCAAGTGGCGCACTCTGGATCCATGTCGCGACATCCTGTGACGGTTGTTGTTGTGAGCCTACAGCGGTGGGATCATCGGGCATTTGGGGCGTTAGATCCTGAATCACTGGGAGTTCTCCTGATGCACGGGGTGGTAGCGAACTGTCGTCTTGTGGACGGGACAAAACAGGTGGGCGGGGAGGCCGTCCGTTGATGCCCATCATGTTACCGCTGGGTCGCATATCCATGCGGGCCTCATGAGGATCGTAAGCACCACCTGGACCCACCATACCAAAGGGCATGGCGCCATTAGTGAACATGGGTAGAAAGGGGAGGGGGCCTCCTTGTGAGGCCATTGCGAACAGTTGTGACGGAACAAAGGCATCATCGCCATGACTGTATTTGCAGAGTGCACCCCTAGCGCAATAGCCATTGTCTAGAAAGCATGGTTGGGTAGACCGGGATTGTAAAAGAGAGAGAGACGCACTATGGTAGTCGCGACATATGCCCCGCCGTTGGTCTGGTGGCTGATAGGTCTGAATCCGCTGTCCATTCAACACGGACGGACCAACACCGTTGGCCAGACTGTGGTGGTCAGACCTCGGTGGCCACTGACCGGTGGAACGGGTATCGCGACCTGTGGAATAGCGTGAAAACTGGCCGTCGGCAACTAACCGAGGGCCTTTGGCAGGATGGTGGCTATCACGATCGTCGTCCACAAGGGTGCGTTTTTGGCCGCGTTCGGGTGAGGGGGCGTTGTTGGAGAGTAGGCTGTCGAGAGGGATTGGGATGCCAGTGTCGGTGGGATGTGAATTTGACGAGGATTGGGAGGGAGGGGGTGAGGTGGTATAGGGAAGATAGGACTTTGTTCTTAGGACGGTAAATAATGTATCTATAAATGAGGGACCCTCTGCAAAGAGTGAGTGGGATTTCTTTTCGGCGAAACAAGACTACCTTTCTCGAGAAACTCTTCGAGCTGGGCTGTGAGTTCCTTGCGCATCTCAGGTTCTGCAAGGTTGTGTTTGAGGAGAGCAAGGACATATTCTGCAAGTGCTGCTGGTTCCGCATCGCAGCTGGTGGACGGTCAGTGGTGAACAGGGAGGAGGAGGAGAACTGACATTGGACCGAGCGTACGGACGAGCCATGGCTTGAGATGATGTGCGGTGGACGGGTCGAAGAGCATCGCTGACATCCCCGCCGTCGCCGTTGCATTTCAATGTCCGTCTGTACACCACTGGATGACTAATCATACCACATAGTTCCACTCGCTCGCAATCAATCCTGTCTGGATCCCGACCAGCTCACGCCAGAGGACCCGCGAGAGGGGACCCATACCATCGGGGCCAGTGGGAATGTCCACATCACCCCCCACGTACCCAATCCTCTCCACCGGGGTCACGATCGCAGCCGTGCCAACCCCAAACAACTCCACGAGTCGACCAGCCTTGGAAGCAGACACGATCTCTGCCATGTTGACTGCCCGCTCAGACACTTTCAGCTCACTGGGCAGTCCCTCCAACCGCTTGCGACCCGACGCATGGTCACGCGCGAGCACGAGTGCCGAATCACGCGTCACCCCAGGCAGAATCATTCCGTCGAGAGGGGGAGTCACGAGCTCAGTCACTGTAAATGACACGTGTGTCATGCTTGCTTGGAGACGACGCGTCTACTCACCACCGTCCTCGCCCTTGAAGACGACAAACAGGTTCATCGTCCCAACCTCTGTCAGCCAGTGCTCGGGTCCATGAAGCCACAGGTTCTGCACATAGCCCCTTTCTGCAGCAACTTTCTGTGCGACGACACCGGGGGCGTAATTGGCCGCCAATTTGAAGGCACCAGTGCCTGTCCGTCACAAGCAGTCAGCCCACGAACATTGCTGGAAGAGACCACAGACCCCCAGGAGCAGCACGGATGTACTCTGTGTCTGTGGTGCCATACAAGGCCACGGGCTTGAACCCCTGCGGATAATAAGGTCCAGCTGGGCTACAGATCACAAAGAGGATGGCTTCTGTTGGTGGTTGGACTCCGAGAGTACCATTGGTGCCCACTTGGCAGTATGTCAGTCAACATGGTCGACAGCAAAGAGACAGCTTACTCAACACAGGGCGGACATACAGACTATGGCCTGGTTCCTTGGGTATCCAGTCACGTTCCAACGAAATGAGTTGCCTTATGCATTCGATGAGGGCATCGCCATTAAAAGTCTAAAACAAGGTGATCAACTCGTGCGTTTGGTTACCGGTAATGGACCGACCGGTAATGCTAAACGTCCTGCACTGGTG
This sequence comes from Xerocomus spinulosus, assembly GCA_038094075.1. Taxonomy (NCBI): domain Eukaryota; kingdom Fungi; phylum Basidiomycota; class Agaricomycetes; order Boletales; family Boletaceae; genus Xerocomus; species Xerocomus spinulosus. The sequence continues at coordinate 2,177 of JBBPTN010000048.1, read as the reverse complement.
TTCATCCGTTTCATGTTCATGTCCGGTCGGAACATGGTAATAGTGTCATCGCTGTGCTTGTAGGCCTTCATGCCCTCGAAGAGCGATTGGGCATAGTGAAGAACGGTTGCGGCAGGGTTGAGGTTGATGGTAGAGACTGAGAAGGTCGTGTCAAGAGGTGGACAGACGATGAATCGTAGCATCTCACAGGGCTCAATGGACGGGGCACCCCATCCTGTCCTTTGCGTCCAGTGAATCTTGAGCATATGATCCGACTAGCCAAGACACAGAATGAGCCCCAAAAGGCAACCAAGAAACAAGATTTCGTACAAAGGTCCGACCGAAAGAGAGCTGTGAGGAGGGAGGCAGCTGACCTGGCCTCGTCGTACGCGTCACGGTGAGCTGCGAGGGCTGCAGGGATGGTTGTGAGCTGGGTCGACCAGAGTGTAGCAGAGACCGACATCAATGTCCAGCCTCGACGCAGACACAGAAAAGGGCTGGCATCCGCGCAGTCGGGCGAGTCTTGCTAGTCGCGTAGAGTAGGAGAGAGATTGCATGGTGGAGGATGAAATTTACGCTTGTCGGTCTTATACGGTTTCGGTCACCGCCCGTCGTGATGAGATGGTCCATATCCAGCCGTCGACACGCTCAACAGCGTCGACCATCTCCTACACACGACAGCAGCCAGCGAACCTCGCAAGACGTCTTCTCTTTCCTCACCTGTCTGGGTCTGACCTGCCCCCGCTGTTCCGCTCGCCAGGCTGTCCACCGGAACTCAACGAGGAGGTGTACGACTTGATAGCACTCGCTCTCCGGGCTCATGTCAACACTTGGTGGACGAGACTCACCAGATACGACAGGGAGTTTCTTCCCCAGATCACAGACATCCTGACACACGTCGTCCGTGTACTCGAGCAGCGCGTTCTCGATGCAGACCTCTCACTGCTCGTGTTTGGCGACATGCCAGCGATCATCACCCAGCACTACAGAGACTACCGTCAGGCTGCGTCCAAGGTCTCGACATCGTATGCGACGGGTGGTGCACTGTCGCTCTCTCAGCTCTTTCACCAGCTACAGCCCCACATGGCGATCCCTGCGGACGGAAGCTTGGACGAGGAATACTATCGACAAGCGTTTGACCACATCTTGAGAGAATGCCTGCCCAGCCAAGACTACGCCCCAGAGACCGAGCGATTTATCGTCAGAGAAATCCTTGTCAAGGTCGTGGTCAAGGATGTCGTCCCCCTCGTCACACAACCCTGGTTCCTCCACAAGATGGTATTGGACGTGCTCGGCTCGTCGGATGTACTGCCAGAGCAGGTGTGTCTCTGCGTGTACTCGTCCAACATACACTAACCTCGTCCTAGCCATCTGTCTCCTCGCGCGTCACAAAGTCCAGCATTCTCGTCCTCATGCTTTCAGCCATCCAAAGGCTGTCTGGAACGTGCATCATGCTCATCCAGGCGTACAAACAAGTCCTCTACATAATCCCCATCGTCAACCAGACGCGTTATTCTCAAACACGTATTGTGGGTGACACACAGAATACCTCAACGTCACCCTCTGCATCCCCCGCGTCGTCAACGGTGTCGTCCCACACACCCGAGAGCAAAGCGACGGTCGTCGTTGTCGATCTCACCCGTGGACCGTTGGAAATGATTTCAGAAGTGTTGGATGTTCATCACCGACTTGCTGCGACAGCACTCTTTCAGTTTGTCGTGCTGGTCTGTTGCGCATTTCAGACATTTATGAACAAGTGCGTTTACCCAGTGTGATTGTATGCGCATCTGACGTCTTGCCAGGTTGCTGTGTTACCTGCTGTATACGCATGTGTTGTCAGTGTCGAGCATGCTCTCCATTGTCCGACTCTCAAAGCGAGCGCTGTTTCCAAACGGATACCCTGGCCCTGCCCCGGTCAACCCGACAGTCGAGGAACAAGTGGTACTGCGCGAACAGGTGGTACAAAGGCTCACAGAATACATGTCGCCTTTGTTCGAGGTGGGTACGGTCGAGATGGTCGTGGACGGGCTGAGCGACGCGTCGTGCAATCGACATTTGGCCGTGTTTCTGCTGGACACGTTTCTGTTGGCTCTGTTTGGTTCATTGTTTTGATATATTTGTAATGTGACGTTAATAATTAAACCAAATATTTTTCACACCCCCTGACTGAGACGATGCATACACCACCGAGCCCACCC